>CM060964.1:166594614-166799614 GCA_030765045.1 Tenodera sinensis
TGTTCCCCTTTATTATGCTTCCACCAAAACTATATCTATTGTTCTTGAGATAAGCCGTTAAAGCACATGAACAACAACCGTAGCATTTTGCATAAATCATTTAATATTTATTTGATAAAAATTGGTTAAATACTATGATTTTTTTAAAATATTAAATTTAGAAATATGTTTTATGCAAAGCTTTTAAAGAACTGAATACTAATATGTAAATTTTTTCTTTATTTTTGGCCTCATTAAAATCTTTGGACGAAGTACCTTGCCGTTATAGCCTATTTTCTAAAGGAGACTTAAGACGTGCTATGTGCCACATTTAATGATAGTCTGTGTAGCAATTATTGAGTGAAATAGCAATACAAGAAGATACGTCCGTGAACAAGACACTTTTTGAAACGCCATTTTTGCCTTTAATACAGCATTTATATGCGTCAGTTAATCTTCGGTTACAGCTTGATTAAACGTATAGATTTATACCATTAACACATCTTTTTGAAAGACATGCTTCTACGGGAACTAAAAGATTGTAAACTATATTTAAAGTGTTAAATTGTGAAAATACTGTTTCTCGCAATAAACTAAAGTGATCCGTCGCTAAAAGTTACGATGAGTGCAATCCAAAAAGCTCACGATATATAGAAAAGTTTCACATGTCAGTTTGAATTTGGTCGCTGTGTATTTAGCGCCACCTTACGTTAGACAGACGTGATGTGTTACAAGTAGTTGAGCTTTCCCTCCATAGATAACGCTAAGGTAGGTAAAATTCCCGTAGCGGCTGGAATGCCAGAGGGTGAGTGTAGTACGTCATAGTGGGCGTGACCAAATGTAATTTTGGTATTTCTTAGTTTTCCACCTATTTTCTTGCATGAATATCGGTTTAGAGCTATATTGAAGCATTATTAGGACGGATGGTGTGATTTAAATGCCTCTACTGATAGCATTTACGATCATCCTTCCAGCATTAATCATATTTAGGGCTGTCCCAATGGACTGAAATTGAAGAAGGGGACGACCTTCAAAGTGAATACAAAGGGAGTTTTCGGAGACGTTACACAAGCCTACTGGTGAAAAGTATTCGTGAACCCCTAATTTTGGAGCTTGGTGCACACAAATAAACTCTACGTTTCGAATTACTGCAATTAAATTCCCGTGCTGTTCATGTTGTGTACCTGTATGAAGCCCATGGGAGGAATGAAATCAATTCCGAAAATCCCTTAAATACTTTAGCTGCATAGTGGAAGAGATTGGGAGGAGACGACCGCCATTAATGACGAAGAGTGACACCTAGGAAAGCTGCCACTCAACTGTCGCTTGTGTTGTTTAGTGCGAGAAGCAATTTTTCACAAAACAAGCCACACACATTTTCTCTGCGTTCGTTCCATGCTTGCTATCCAAGACGTGAATATGCCATTCTATTTCTTGTGATATACAGTATATTTCATAAAGGTAAATAGTGAGAAGTAATAAATTTGGCGGAGGAATTTAGCCTTGGGTGACGGGAACCTGGTATTTTGAAGTGTGAAAGGGGCTGGTCGTAAGTTATTTATGACGTAAGATCAGGCAGCCTGTTTTATTGTTGCGCTTTGTATTGTTGACACACGTCAATCACGGACTTACGCGGGCCATTTGGACGAATGGAGGAGGAGTCGCGGATGTAGCTTGAGTTAAGGTTAGTTTTAACTTCACGTTGCTTCTTAATAGTGCATGTGTATATATGTATATATATTATGATTTGCATTATCGCTTGCGTAAATACACTTAACCTGTAGATCAACAGCAATGTATAGTAACAAGTAGCATTTTAATTAATTCTTGAAAGTTTCAGTTAGCATGCTATGAGTACCTACGTGACTGTTCAATTCTGCTTCGATTTATTTTTATGTAAACAGTAGCATAAATAATATTGTGGTATACTGTCATTTTACTTTAAGCAGACAAATTAATCGGGATTTACCTCTGCATATAAAAATAATAAACAGAAAGAACAGAAAACCAATGTTTAAATGATTTAAATAATAACTACGTACACCTTATTTGAGAAGTTGCTTCATATTAGTATTAAAAAAGAAAATGCAAGGGTTGTATGGGGAGTTAAGCAGTAAAAGAGATTGTCATTCCATACTTACCCCATGAATTGGGCAATTTAAACATTTTCTTGGAGATAATATCTCGGAACTTGGAATTAAAGCTAATGTGATCTAAAAGCGTTCGTTAAACGTTCATTTATTTACTTTGTTATGTAGAACAGTTTAAAACAGCTTTAAGCTTAAGAATCAATACTTACAGAAATTTCATAAATGTCGTTCACAGACTTAATAGTTTGCTTTTGTAAGGAAGTGGCTATTACCAAATGAAAACCTCGAGAGATGCTAAGCATTGGAGTGACCGCCACAGGGCAGGTATTTCTTGTTTTATTTTGAATAGGTGCTTTCGGACATAGGGACAGGGTCGTTTGGTAGCATGCAGTACAGGATCAAAGCGACACAGGATTTCGAGAAGCACTTGGAGAAAATATGTATTTCTTATTCTGACTATGCACGTCACATATCGTATTTCCAAGATTCCTGCAGATGTACGTAGTTTTGGAGGACACGTGATTGCCGCAGCAAAACTGTTGCACATTGCCTTTCCCATTGGATAGAATGGGATATTTACTGTAATCTTTTTGCTTAAAAAGAAAAGGGCTAAGTGCGACTGGATTGTGTTACAGAGGTATTAATGCGTGCGCGTAGGCTGTGGAAGTTGTCAATTCGGATAATACTGCAGCTGATCCACGGAAATCGAATCACAGATGGAATCACACTGTCCTTAATGGAGCTTTCTTAAGGTGGCCATCGGTCCTTATCTGATGGGGCAGTTCCGTGTATGCACGTTAAATTCACAATAAAAAAAATGTGTGCCTATATACTCATGTTTTAACGAGAGTTCTGTATATATTTTAGAAATTACATTGATTTGGTAATATTTACCATGTTGTACAGTATCCGTCTTTCCGAGCTTATGTGAAATTTTAAAACATAATAAGAATATTTTCGCGAGTAGCTTGCTTGCGCGTAAGTGCGGTCTAGGGGAGTTCATGAATGTCCATTTGCAACTGTGTGTATGTATTTTCAGTGGAAAGTAATTAGCTGGAAAGTAATATTTTAGATGAGTCACCTTTATAGCCCAATCCATGAAGAAGGGTATTTATTCTACGTGTAGCCATTCATCTCATCACCTGAACACATTGCAACAATACGAGGGTATGGCACGGTTATGTTGTATGTCACACCACTCTTAATATGTTTACTACCAGTAGAAATTTCCTCTTCCATCTTCAAAATTCATTGATTGCAGGCTGGAGCTATGTACCGGCTTTCCATGTAAACTATATACTATATGCTGCATAAGAACGAGAGCTATTTTGATTAAAAATAACTATGTAGAATGATTCCAACAATATTGTGATAGTATATTAAAAGGAGATATGCTTAAAAAAAATGGATCCGAATAATCGGGGGAACGCCGTCCCCCGCGTAACGTACCCCGTCCCACATTGTTTATTTCACCTACACAATGGGCGTGCCCCTAAATCAGCAACAATAGGGACAAAATGTTTAATTGTATTTTAGTTCGACATTACGTTGAGTGGCACAAAATTCGGAGAGGATGTGTGACAAAGAACTACAAAAATAGTTTCGGTCTAGAAAGGAAAAATCATAATTTGTCTTATCTGAAGTTCACTCTAAATTTTCTTTTGCGCATTGTGGGAAGGCGCTTACTTGGAGTAGAATTTAAAAAGTGGTACGCACAAGGAAGCTGATACCGCGACTTAGAGTCCTAGCGGTCAAAATTCTTGCATTTCTTCGTAAAAAGGCATTTCATACCTAATAATCGGTGTAATTTAGCGGTTACAGATGGCACTTTCTTATAACCACTCTTTTCAATCCTCTGATTATAATTGTACACTTGTTAAGAAATTCGGCAGTAAATGGGAAATGATGCTTTTCACTCTCCGGCGGCCCGCGCCTCCTGCACCTGTTTCGCTAGATAACTTTCACATACCATGGAAGCGCAAAGACGAAATAGTCAAATATCTGGGAGTGCTGTTTGACCGCCGACTTACCTGGCAGGCTCATAGCAACAGTAAACTCAACTTGGCTTATTTCCGACTTTCCTCTGATTAACCGTAAATCTTCACTGAAAAGTGCTACAGTTCTCTTACTTCGCCCTCTTCTCACGTATGCTTGTCCGCTTCTCGTAAAATTGCGGCCATCCAGTCCTTTCAGGATAAAGTTTCACGCCTCGCTCTTCATGCTCCCTGGTTTGTTCGCAACACTCAGCTACACCGTGAACTTGGAATTCCCTCCATAACGGACTTCATTCGTCATCAGGCTCATCGCCTCTTTGGTCACCTTCACCAGGTCCCAGGTGCGGTTTTGTTCTCCTTGGGTCATAGGTCGCAGCCTCCAAAGAGCATCCGCAGTCCTCTGCCACAATATCTGTTGCTACCAACAGACAACCTGTCGGACACCGCAGAAGAGGATGCTTCTTCCTGAGGGACGTCATTCTTGTTCACACTCATGTTCTTATTTAGTAAGTTTTTTGTGTTTTTGTATTCAGTTTTATTTCCCTCTAATGTTCGCTTATCTGTATAGCGCTGCAGCGCTGATCGATAGTAAAGATATATATATATATATATATATATATATATATATATATATATATATATATATATATATATATATATATATATTAAAAAAATACGAATTACAGTTTCAAGAAAATTCGCCCCGTGTACAAATTCAAGATCAGAGGAGCAAAAATATAAACATCACGTTACTTGTTCTGGAGTGTTTTTGGTATGATGCACTGCTGCTATCGCAACTGCTCCCACTTCCATTACTACAGAATCGCGATGATGATGATGATGATGATGATGATGATGATGATGATGATGATGATGATGATGATGATGATGATGATGATGATGATGATGATGGTGCAGAGAGTGAAGTGTTCCGCGTTTGCGATACGGGAAAATGGTCGCCTTAACATGCTGATGCCATACTAAACAAATCTTCCGTTAAACTCACATGAATTACTTTTCCGTTTATCGATTCTTTTTGTATAGCTTCTTCAACAGCGATGTCCAACCTTGTCTCTTTTCAGACACTTACGTAATTAGCAGCTATGCCCTACCTCTTTCAGTCGGAGGGTGAATCGACTCTCACAACCAGATAGTCACTATTCAGTGACGGACACAAAAAAGCCATTCCATGGCAGTTTAGAAGTCATAACTTGAATTTTCTGGGAATGTCCTCAGAAGACCTTCATTCTGGATGATTTTGTATAAATGGTAAACAGTAAGAGAAAGGCAAGCGTACTAAATAACAAATGTGGATCTAGTTAAAGCACACAATATATGTGAAATACTTTTCTTTTCTTTTGAGTGAACCATATTAGCGATATATTTCATTATTTGTTTAAATTTGTCAATACTTATATTTGTCTCGAATAGCAATATGTTATTCGTTTTTTTTATCTCTTGACCTTGCAAAGAGAACGGAATTTCAAAAGTCGTCACATAGCAGCCAGCTCTTAAAACTAGCGCTTAAAGCCTACTGTATTCCCATATTCCCCTTGGACCTACAAGAAAATTAGCAATAAGATAATTTCTGCAAATGCGTATGCCGATCAAAATGAAGTAGATAGAGAAATAAGCATTTCCAAGAGTAGTGTGTATAAGACTGCGTATAGCTCTACACATATTTGCGAACAGAGTTTCTCCAAATTGAACTATATTAAAACTCTGTATTGCAGTTTGTTACGCGACGATCACTTGGTGGATATTCTAAAGCTATGTACTTCGACCTTGTCGCCAAATATTGATAGGCTTCTTAAACGTAAGCAGTTACCAGGGTACAAAATCGTTAAAAGTTGTCAAGGGGAAGGCATTTTGATATTGCCATTTTAAAAGAAAACTAAATGTTAAAATACATCACACCACACTCATAGCACACACCACACACACCCCACACCACACACACACACACACACACACACACACACACACACAAACACCACACCCCACCACACACACACCACGCACACAACACACAAACACCACACCACACACACACACACAAACACCACACCCCACCACACACACACAACCCCACACCACACACCACACACACACACACACACACAAACACCACACCACACACACACACCCCACACCACACACACACACACACACAAACACCATACCCCACCACACACACACACCACATACCACACCACGCACACAACACACACACACACCCCACACCACACACCCCACCACACACACACACCACACCCCACACACACACACACACACACACACACACACCACATACCACACACCACATACCACACCACGCACACAACACACACCCCACACCACACACCACACACACACCCCACCACACACACCCCACCACACACACCACACCCCCCCCACACACACACACACACACACCCCACACCACGCACACAACATACACACACACCACACCACACACCCCACCACACACACACCCACACACACCACACCCCACACCACGCACACAACACACACACCACACCCCACCACACACACACCACCACACACACACACACCACACCCCACACCACGCACACACACCACACCCCACACCACGCACACAACACACACACACCCCACACCACACACCCCACCACACACACACCACACCCCCCCCACACACACACCACATACCACACCACGCACACAACACACACCCCACACCACACACCACACACACACCCCACACCACACACCCCACCACACACACACACCACACCCCACACACACACCCCACACCACACACCACACACACACCACACACACACATACACACACCACACACCACACACACACACACACCACACACCACACACCCCCCACACACACACACACCACACACCACACACCACACACACACCACACAACACACACCACACACACACCACACACACACACCACACACACACCACACACACCCACCACACACACAACACACACCACACACCACACACACACCACACACCACACACACACCACACACACACCACACACCACAACACACCACACACCACACACACACCCACACAACACACACACACACCACACAACACACACCACACCCCACCACACACACAACACACAAACACCACACACACACCACACCACACACACACACACCACACACCACACACACACCACACACCACACACCACACACACACACCACACACACACCACATACACACCACACACACACCACACACACACCACACACACACCACACACACACACACACCACACACACACACCACACACACACCACACAACACACCACACACACACCACACACACACCACACACACACCACACACACCACACACCACACAACACACACCACACACCACACACACACACACCACACCACACACACCACACAACACACACCACACACCACACACACACCACACACACACCACACACACCACACACCACACACCACACACACACCACACACCACACACACACCACACACCACACACACACCACACACCACACACACACCACACACACCACACCCACACAACACACACCACGCACCCCACACCACACACACACACACCACACCACACCACACCCCACCCCACTCCACTCCACCCCACCCCACACACACCACACCAAACCACACACACCACACACACACCACATACACACATACAGACACACACACCACCACCACCACTACACCACCACCACACCATCACCTCACCACACCACACCACACCGCATCTCACCACAGCACAGCACACCACACCACACCACACCACACCACACACACACCACATACATACACACCACACACACCACACACATACACACCACATACATACACACCACACATACACCCACACACACCACACCAAACCACACACACACCACACACATACACACCACACACACCACATACATACACACCACACCACACCACACCACACCACACCACACCACACCACATACATACATACACACCACACCAAACCACACACACCACACACACACCACATACACACATACAGACACACACACCACCACCACCACTACACCACCACCACACCATCACCTCACCACACCACACCACACCACACCACACCGCATCTCACCACAACACACCACACCACACCACACACACACCACATACATACACACCACACACACCACACACACACCCACACATACACCACACCAAACCACACACACACCACACACATACACACCACACACACCACACACATACACACCACATACATACACACCACATACATACACACCACATACATACACACCACACACACACCACACCACACCACACCACACCACACCACACCACACCACACCACACCACACCACACCACACCACACCACACCACACCACACCACACACACCACATACATACACACCACACACATACACACCACATACATACACACCACATACATACGCACCACACACACACCCACACACACACCACACCAAACCACACACACACCACACACACACCACATACATACACACCTCACACATACACACCACACCAAACCACACACCACACACATACACACCACATACATACACACACCACACACCACACACACCACACACATACACACCACATACATACACACCACACACATACACACCACATACATACAACACACACACACACCACACGCACCACACCAAACCACACACCACACACATACACACCACACACACACATACACACATACAGACATACACACCACCACCACCACTACACCACCACCACACCACACACATACACACCACACCACACCACACATACACATACACATACACAGACACAGACACACACACCACACCACACACATACACACCACACCACACATACACATACAGACACACACACCACCACCACACCACACCACACCACACCACACCACACCACACCACACCACACCACACCACACCACACCACACCACACCACACCACACACCTACAAAGGTATCCTTTCCACGAATTTTCTGAGCGTTTTCTAATATTTCTGCATATAACTCGGTAAGAATTAAAAGAACTTAATATGCTAGTGTTAAAATATTGAGACAAATTTTATGACAACGTAAAACACATACGCAATTCTACCCAAAACCCGGGCATTAATTAGCATTATGGTTGAGTACCCCTAAACCCAATTCTCTCTTTCTCAAAAATCGCTAAAGCCATTTGGAAAAAATAAATAAAATAAAAAGCACTTGCAAATAACAGACGTTTTAATGTGAACGGAGAGTTTGTGTTTGGCGGATTTTATTTTCATCTCTTTCTTCCTTCTCTCTTTCTCTTTCTTTCTTCCTTCCTTCTTTCCTTCCTTCCTTCCTTCCTTCCTTCCTTCGTCCCTTCTCCCTCACTCCCTCCCTTCCTTCCCTTTCTTCCTTCCGTCCTTCCTTCCTTCGTCCCTTCTCCCTTCCTCCCTCACTCCCTCCCTTCCTTCCTTCCTTCGTCCCTTCTCCCTTCCTCCCTCGCTCCCTTCCTTCCTTCTTTCCTTCCTTCCTTCCTTCCTTCCTTCCTTCCTTCCTCACTTCCTTCCTCCCTTCGTCCCTTCTCCCTTCCTCCCTCACTCCCTCCCTTCCTTCCCTTCCTTCCTTCCTCCCTCCCTTCTTTCCTCCCTTCCTTCCTTCCTCCCTCCCTCCCTTCGTCTCTTCTCCCTTCCTCCCTCACTCCCTCCCTTCCTTCCTCCCTCCTTCCCTTCCTTCCTCCCTCCCTCCCTTCCTTCCTTCTTCCCTCCCTCCCTCCCTCCCTTCCTTCCTCTGTTCCTTCCTTCCGTCCTCCCTCTCTGTCTCTCCCTCCCTCTTTCTTTCTTTTGCATGTATACGACCGCTCTATGTAATATAAATTAACATATTTATTAGAGGTTCGAATTTTTTTAGTAATGCCAATAGCGTTTGAATCAATAACAGAGGTTTTCCCAGATGTCAGATCTTAATCTTTTTTTCAGCAATAAGCTAAAATAAATTAAAAACGCCGTGTTTCAACGAAATACAGTAAATTCAATTATTATGGGAATAAAATGAAAACTGAATTAACATCTACGAAATAATTTTGTTATATAGTCACCATTAATGTATCTCCTATCAATGTATTATTTAATTTAGAGAATGTCTTCATACCAAAAATGAACAAAATAGGGGAAATACGTAAGGCTGTTGTCTGCAACACCAGAAAACCAACTTCATGCGAAGGTATAGTTAATTTAAGCGTAATGTAGGTCAAAGAAGTAGGTATTGAAATATACATCAGTACATGCGTCACCATCACAATACCATCTCTCTTCAACTTTAGCCGACTCGTAGCCGCAGTCGCTAAAGCGTTTGTCTTACAATAACCCAATGAAGCGAATTCGTTAAATCTATTGAGTTAGTGCGAAAAAATAGCCCAAAATATTGATGTCTGTTTTCGTGGATTTTGAAAAGCATTTTATCGCGGTGTCAACACAAAGTTAATTTACTCTATTGTACATTCATGCTCAAGTCCTGTGTTACCAATACAGTCAATCTGAGATAAGCTTCGAAGCAACCAGGTGTTGTTTGTTTATTTTATTTATTTATTGTTTCGTTTCTATAGCCACCTTTAAACACACTGGTCAATTCGGGGGCTTTGCCGCAGAAACAGTTCCTTGGTTTTCTTTACTCGTTGACTTTTATATAGGTCAACATTGGGTTTTCTACTTGTGTCTTTGAAACATACTAATATTCTAACTTCCAGACTGTGGAAGGGCAAGCAACAATTCTAATCCACAAGCAAGTGTTGTTGGGGAATGTTAGATATGCTTCATAATCTCACTGAAGAATATTAGGGGTTTTGGAATATTTGAAGCTTTCTGAATACGTTTAAGGAAAAAAATAGTTTGCGTGGAAAGCAATTAACAAAGGACCATTAGAAATTTGGGGATAAAATTGGAAAAACAAAAAGATAAAAAACTGGCATCTTGAAATATAGACAGTCCCCTTTACAACAATGCAAAAGGTTTAAAATATATACGTTGCATGGAAATCAGTTAGGAAAGGGCCAGAACATTTTGGAAAACATTGTAAGGAACAGCAACATTGGCATCTTTAAATACCCGGAGTCCCCTTTAACACAATACTACTTAAAGATTAACGTCGATTTTTACGAAAAGCAATAACTGAGTAAAACAAGGGAACAAAACGACAAACGCAGATCCTTACCAAGTATATCTATGTATCCAAAATAAGAACCAAACGATACTGTCGACTTTTACATAAGGTGTAATGTTATAATTATCACATTTTTAGAGCATAATAATATTAATAATAAGTAATATTCGTAATAAAAATAGTACTACTGCTGCTGCTGCTGTCGCTGCCGCCGCCGCCGCCGCCGCCGCTGCCGCTGCTAATAATAATAACTAATAAATAACAACGAAGAATTTGTCAGTATGGAAACAGTATATCCAAAATTGCCATCCAATTCTTCGTGAACTAGCCCAGTGTTATACTTATCAGTAGGGCTAGGAAGTTCATGCATTTGCATGTTTTTTCATAGGGGTTAAAAATGTATGCTTTTACATTATGTGCATGAATTATGGAATTTTACGTTATTTGGACGTGATTTTATGGTGCATATAACTGCATATTTTCTTGATTTTGATAAATGCATATTATTTCAATACTATAGCCTCTATATAGCATATTTTAATGATTTTGTATGGTTTTTTTCCACCTGGATAATATTTTTCATATTGGTAGTGTTGCATATGGTGATGTAACTCGCCAGGTGGCGAGAAGCAATGCTGAGTCATGTTGTTATGTAGTGAATCCCCTGTTTCCATCCTTTCATTATATGTTTGTGCGTAGAGAATAATCAGTGCGTTATCTGAGAGGTTTATATTAATAAAGATAAAGTGCAGGTCAACGTTTTGAGCAGCACGATTATAGCAACGCTTGCCTCTGCGTGGTCTTCAAACGTAACAGTGTTGTGAACTGGTTCCCACCAAATTAAATTAGGCGTATAAAATGTTAAAAGGCTCTTCAAATGCCGGAAATAAAACCAACTTAGATTGCTATATTAATTAATTTACAGAAAGAGTTTTCGGGTGATTTAATATCTGCAGATAATAGGGCACTGTTTTGTGGAGAGTGTGACAAAATTATAGGGACTGAGAAAAGATTTCAAATAGTTCAGCACATAAACACAGCAAAACATAAGGAGAATTTAATCAGAAAACTCGCAAACAAATAACTTGTTCTAAAACAATTACATAGTAGTGTTTAGGAAGTAGGGTTACTGAATTTTCCTATGACTTGTGCCAAGCATTTTTAGCTGCTGATATTCCCTTGTTCAACATTAATAATCCGATATTTAAAAACTTTCTTGCCAAGTGTACTCAACAACATGTGCCTGAAGAAAGTACACTGCGTAAGACTCATATAGGGCATTGTTACAATAACGTATTGTCAAATATACAAAATTTAGCGGATCAGTTTGTGTGGTTGTCTGTTGCTGAAACCTCTGATTCTGAACGCCGTTCTATGGCTAATATAATCGTGGGTGCCTAAAATATTGAACAAAAGAATACAGCTTATCTCCTTAATATGTGCAAATTGTCGGCCATTGACAATGTAACTGTGACACAGTTTGTGATGGACTCTTTGAAATTACAATGCCCATGTGGTTGCTTTTATTTGTTACCTTATATGGTAAAATAAGGAAAAACTCTGAAACGTATTTTTCCTAACTTAATTCATATAACTTGTTAGGCACACGCTCTTCATCGAATTTCTGAGACAATACGCGATTCTTTCCCACTGGTAGATAGATTTGTGTCCAGTACAAAGAGAATTTGTTAAATCTCCTAAAAGAGTTAAGTTGTTTAGATCAACAGCACCTAATATCCGACTTCCTCCTGCACCAGTGTTAATTCGATGGGGAACATGGGTCGATGCAGTTTTATATTATGCTGAGCACAGAAATAATCGAAGAGGTTGTTAATTCATTGGACTCGAACGATGCTTCAATACAAACTGTGCAAAATATTCTGTCAGGCACTGGGTTAAAGAAGGATCTTAGTTTCATATCTGCCCATTTTTCTTTCTTACCACCAGCCATAACGGCATTGGAAGCTGTGGGATTTCCTTTGCATGAATCACTTACTGTGCTTGAAAAAACAATATGTGATCTAAGTTCGGTTCCTGGTAGCATAGGACAAAAAGTAAAAGAGAAAGTGAATTATGTAATTTCAAAAAATTCTGGTTATAAACAGATGTGCGATATTCGAGACATCCTCGAAAAAAAAACCATCTGTCACACCAAGAGAGTTGACTCTCTGTGAAACAGTTAACATCATTTAAATATGCCCCTATAACATCTTGTGACGTGTAAAGAAGTTTTTCACGTTACAAAAGTGTTTTGCCAGACAATAGACGACGTTTTACTGTTGAAAATTTGTGTAGTGTTGGTTGTGAACTGCAATTTAGCAGTTAATACTACCAACGGAACCACTTCTGCTTCAACCTCTAAGGAATAAGGTAACTTTACTATTTACACTAACTCGTCTACTGCAAAGGGACATGAACTGTTCTAATGAATTAGTGCATATTTCTTGGCATATTTTGAAGGTTTTAAGAGCATATTTGCATGCATATTTCAGTGTTTTTTAGGGCATGAACTTCCGAGCCCTACTTATCAGTGATAAGTATAACAATAAGTATAATACAGATATAATATTGGGCTCGGATTTTTAGGTGCTAAAAATTAGGAAAATATTTTTATGCACTTAAATGTTGAAAATATGTGCTAAAAATAAAAAATGTGAGCTAAAACAAATAAAATATTTTAATATCTGAATGACTGCTGCAGTTCTGTGTGCTGTTTTGCCACTGTTCTTGAGCAATATGAATATCTAATGGATACAGAAAAGACCGAACGAGAGAGGACAGAAAGGGGGCGTATAGACAAGATTACTGATAAACTCTGAACTTGTAAAAACCATAAACATCACCCACTAAAAAAATTTGGAGCTTGCAGAAGCCGTAAATAAATACCTAAATATGCGAGTTCTCAAAAATCCGAAATAACTTGTTACTAGGGCTCGGATTTTTAGGTGTTAAAATTTGGAAAATATTCTTATGCACTTAAATGTTGAAAATATGTGCTAAAAAGTAGAAAATATGTATTAAACAAATAAAATATTTGTAAGATCTCAATGACTGATCTACCTAATATAAATGTCTCTGTCACTCACCAGACAATATTCTTGGAAGGGATCACCAAGTACTGTAGAATTACAGTATAGACTGCATGATTCCTCAAATTTTCCATCCCGAAAGATTTGACGACTGTCACGAAAAATTGTCTTGAATTTCGAAAATGATCACTCCACGTCACAAGAAGTCAGTCTAGCATCATTATAACATGTTATGTCACAGTCAATAATTTCTTCATGTTACCTATCCAACACATTTGAAATGTTATAGACTGTGAAAACCACTATTACTTTCGAACACTTCCTAGCATTTTCTTTTTAGGGTTTGTGCTGCAGGATCAAAAAGAACCTTAAGTTTTCTGTTTCCCCTCACATCCTGAACTACTTGCACTGGTTCTCCCAAAGAGATTCCTACTGATTCTAGTTTCTATACGGAATCACAGAGGAAACAAAGAATTGCGGAAAAGTATGCGAAGTCATTTCTTAACACAGTCTTTTAATTTTCGCATCATTTAGTGGCGATTGCACTACTTTTCACTCCAGACAACTTTAATCCACTGTGAACTCATGACTGTGGATATGTAATTTCCCAACACAACAGAACTAGAATGTGGTCTAATCTCTGCAGATTCACAAATGACTAAATTTGACTATAACCATGTCTCAGCCTAGTTCAGTCCTGCTGTAAACAACAAGGCGGAGCTGAGTCAACTCGCCACGTGTTAGACGTACAGGCACGCACAAAAGTTTCCCAACACTAGCAGTATATATATATAGCAGCGCTAACTTCTAGACAAATAGAGTTGGGTTACACATTAATTTATTAAATCTATGAGTTGGAATATTAATAGAATCATGCAGTAACATAATGGTTACCTTTAATCGGATTCCTTCCTCTCTGTCCACTATAACTGATTTCTGCCTCGCTTTTGAAACTTCAATCCTATATCTATCAGCAAACGGTGGAGAGTACTTCGTGAAAAATTCGGCAAGTCCGTGTCAGAATTTACCGCATGCAAAATTTTGTTTAGAGTCGGCGGTTCATTTCTGGAAAAATAACCATGAACTTTACTGCATATAGCACTTTTCGTAAAATTGTCGTATTTCTCCACGCGCTGTTTGCATTTACGTGATTTTTCCGGTGTTCTTAGAGTTCCGGATGCTTGCTGTTCCATTCTAACACTGTGTACACTACTTGCAGAAACACCAAGGAGATCATCAGTTTCTTTCCCAATGTGTTTTATAGACGATTCCGGGTTTCTTTAAGTACTGCGAAACAATGCGCGATCATTCGCCTCTCACCACTTTTTAAAGGTTTGCCTCGATTGTGTTTCATTTCGGCTGAAGCACCAGTCTGCTCCATGATGAAAAGCTTACTGATTTTAAATTGCATATACATAAGTGTCCTTGGCCTTGTGAGGTCCACGAGATGTACAGGAAATACAGTGATAATATCAGAAGCAACTGCACACTATAAATAAAAACATCTTAATCAGCATTCAACTCGATACAGACCTCGTTGCGAGAGAGTTGCCTGGTGTAGGAATGCAAAAATATTATATAATAACAGTGTCCTTTAGTAACTGTTAAGTAAAATGCAGCTTAATTTAACATAATACGTTAATAGTGTGTATAATTTTACCTGTCTTCTGTCTAATCTGTATATAGTATACTATTATGTATATATTCCCTTCAGAAGTCACGAGCCCATAAGACATCTATGTGGCATGTGAAGCAGAAAGATAAACTATTTACGTTTATAAGAATCGAAACATTTGCATACCTTTCTGTGTCCGAAATGAGCTCGCGCAGAGTAGTGATCAGAAAACTACTTACGTACAATACTGTACTTAAAGGAGGGGTTTATCGTACGTAGGCAAGTAAAAGAAAACGCCCATTATCTTCGCCAAACCAATCAACAGCTTAACCGTTTTCTGTCCCAATATCTCCGTCTCTGTCTCTCTTCCCGCCCAGATGTTTACAACAGGATGGAACTAGGTTGAGACATATTATATACAGTTTCAGTGTACAAGCCGGATTGTGAAGCGATAACAGGTGCAGTGGAGGAATTCCCCGTTCTTATCTTGCAGGTTCATGTAGCTAGAGTAATCAGGATGTTTATATTTTCCTCCAACTGAAGGAATACTACAGCTGACATATCAGTTCTTCCATTAATGAATAATAAATTGCGACATCCAACCTGCGTAATTGAGCATTAAACAAGTGGGTGGTGATTTGTTAAAAATAATTTGCTGCTGCTTTATCTGATTTATGTGAAACTTATGTTAAAAATGTTTCCTTTATGCGTTTTTAGTGTAATGTTTGTGTATATCCGAATTTATTTATTCACATAAAAATATCAGAAAATATGCATTTTTATGAGAAATAAAACTTGAAATAATTGCTCCGGTGTAAATATCCAGAACATTAAAGTTAGTTTTAAGTTGATACTAGGGCGCAAACATAGTATGTATTTACCTAAAAATCCGAGCCCTACTTATCGCATATTTATCATTATTATTATTATTATTATTATTATTATTATTATTATTATTATTATTATTATTATTATTATTATTATTATTATTATTATTATTATTATTATTATTATTATTATTATTATTATTATTATTATTATTATTATTATTATTATTATTATTATTATTATTATTATTATTGTTGTTGTTGTTGTTATTGTTGTTATTGTTGTTATTGTTATTATTGTTATTGTTATTATTATTATTATTATCATTATCATTATTATTATTACTAATTTATACTATTATTATTACTATTATTAACGAAAAATTAATTACATTCATTATCTTTTTTTAAAAAGTTTGGTTGAAATGTTTCTAAAATAACAGCACTACCACAAAATCCCAACATTTATTTGTTTAAACACCTGGAGAACGGATGTGCAGATTTCTTTCGTTTGGACAGAATAATTAAACATACAACAAAATATTTCGTTTCTTGTTTGCTTAACAGATACTACCCCGCTTGTCTCACATTATATGACTGCATGCTAATGTAAAAGGTAACGGGTAAAGGGTACAGATTTAGAGGGGGACACCTCGCTCACAGGCTTGCCAGAGACGCGTGGAAGTCCCTAACAAGTGCTGAGATGTCTTCATCCCGGCGCCAGGCCCCGCCAAGCAGCCAGTATCACACCGCGAGTCCGAGGCGGTATCGCACGAAGCGTCCCCCCCCCCCTCGACGGAGGACAAGGGCCACCAGACGCCACCCAACGCCGAGAACAGCAGTTACCATGCGCGGTCATCCACGCCATCTACACGACACTGCTCACACTGCATGCCTGGAACTGCACACCTGAAGGATGATAAGGAAATGGAATGAAAGGAAATGATGGAAAGGAAACCGTGGAATGAAATAATGTACCCTAGCATTCGCCTAAGTGACATGGGAAACCACGGAAAACCCATATCAGAGTGTGTGGCCACGGAGATCGAACCCGCGACCTCCCGAATGCGGACCACAGACGTTACCACCTGAGCCATCCCGCTCGGTCATGCTAATGTAAATAAACACGTGCATTGACCCGCCCCCAGGACAGGTACAACTACTCGATAAGAAAATTCTTCTTTCGTTTCCCCTCAGTGGCTCTCGCATATGGGAAAACATTTGGAGCCGGCTGTACGTGCTACCAACCCTCCACTGCAACACAATGCACGTGTGAGTGTTACAGTGGCAATGTCCGAGTATAGTGGAAGAAGTTATGTTCAAACTCCCCTCTTTCGCAAACGTTTGTTCATCGCTACTATACACAGTAGGGGCGGTTGCTTCGTTGTCCGCAAGTAAACAAAGCTAAACGTATACATACATATGTCAGAATATTAATCAAGAGCGGTCAAGGGTCACTGCGGCAGGCAAAACACGGTCTCGTGAGTAATCTGCACAGTATGTAGACTATTGCTCTGTGAGCCAGGGCACAAATTTGTGTGTGTGTGCACTTGGACTATAATAAATTATAGCTTAAAAAAAGCTAAGAAAAACGCGCTTTTATAACATACCGAACCAAAAAGTAGAGAATAATTTTTAAGTATGAAGAATTTGTTCTATAAAGCCAAGTAGTTCATTATATTTCAAAATTTTGTAACAAGTTTAAAATAAAATCTAATTTATAGCAACAAAATAATACATTTTATTGTAAAAGAGCGTGGGGTGCTTTTTAGATATTTTTATCATATCTTTACTTTTATAAATAGCTACCAATGAACTATTTATAACATTTGTTGTCAGACACCCAAGCGTTTTTTACAATAAAGTGTATTATTTTGTTAATATAAATTAGTTTTTATTTTAAACTTATTGCAAAATTTTGAAATATAATGAACTCCACCAGTAACACAAAGTAATTAGAGACTCACACTTCACTATAATAAATTGAGTTACTTCACTGTTAATAGCTTCAGGTGTGTATATTTAAATATAATGAACTACTTGACTTTATAGAACAAATTCTTCATACTTCAAAACTATTTTCTACTTTTTAGTTCGGTTTGTTATAAAAGCGTGTCTTTGTTAGTTTTTAAAACTAATTCATCCTTAACTTTTTGACTCAAATTTTTCTAATCAACTTTTTTTCAAAATTTTAAATTTGAAATCTTTTTAAAATTTTTAAATAGCTCTTTTTGAACAGTATTAGATTACAATTACTGTTTTAACTACACTATCAGCTGTTGTGGACTTCCTGGCCCTGGGTAAACTTCGATCCGCAGTCCTTTCTCCCCGAAGTTTCGTGTACCTCTCAGGCCCTCTCTCCGGGCATCTCCGTCTTTCAATATTGCCAAGCGATTTAATTCCTATGTCCAGTGTAACCTGTGTCGATTACTAAACTACCAGCTGTGTGAACTTCA
This sequence comes from Tenodera sinensis, assembly GCA_030765045.1. Taxonomy (NCBI): domain Eukaryota; kingdom Metazoa; phylum Arthropoda; class Insecta; order Mantodea; family Mantidae; genus Tenodera; species Tenodera sinensis. Next base: position 166,613,814 of record CM060964.1, read on the forward strand.
GTCCGCGGTATTCACCCCGGGTCTCGTGTACCTCTCAGGCCCTCTCTCCGGGCATCTCCGTCTTTCAATATTGCCAAGCGATTTAATTCCTATGTCCAGTGTAACCTGTGTCGATTACTAAACTACCAGCTGTGTGAACTTCAGTCCGCGGTATTCACCCCGGGTCTCGTGTCCCTTTCAGGCCCTCTCTCCGGGCATCTCCGTCTTTCAATATTGTCAAGCGATTTAATTCCTGTGTCCAGTGTAACCTGTGTCGATTACTAAACTACCAGCTGTGTGAACTTCAGTCCGCGGTATTTACCCCGGGTCTCGTGTCCCTTTCAGGTCCTTTCTCTGGGCACCTACGTCATGCAATGTGATATAAATATGTATTTATTTAATTAAGGTAATTTTCAGAGTGACCTGTAGAAAGTACCTTAGCGTCGTCTAAGATGTCATAATTGTACCATTTTTTATAAATTTACCTTAGTCATTCTTTATCCTCACGATCCTGGTCAGGACATTGGGACAAAGTCCTGATGATATATTCTCATCGGTCCTTAACAAGTGTGCAAATTTTCAAGTCAATCAGACGACTCTAAGTTGGAGAAAATTACGTCGAAAGGTTGCTTTGCATTGATCAATTTAGCTTAGTCATTCTTTATCCTCACGATCCTGGTCAGGTCATTAGGAGAAAGTCATGATATTGTTACATTATCATCGGTCCTTGAAATGTGTGCAAATTTTCAAATTAATCAGACTTCTCAAGTAGCTGAAAATTACGTCACATTGATACATTTAACCAAGTCACTTTTTATCCTGATGATCCTGGAAGTCATGGTGTTGTTACATTGTCGTCAGTCCTTGACATGTGTGCAAATTTTCAAGTCAATCAGACGTCTCACGTTGGCGAAAATTACGTTACATTGTTAAATTTAGCCAAGTCACTTTTTATCCTCATGATGCTTGTCAGGACATTAGGACAAAGTCATGATATTATTGTACTGTCATCGGTCCTTGACATGTGTGTAAATTTTCAAGTTCATCAGATGACTCACATAGCTGAAAATTACGTTACATTGATAAATTTAGCTAAGTCCCTTTTTATCTTGATGATCCTGTTCAGGATCTTAGGACAAAGTTATGTTACTGTATTGTCATCGGTGCTTGACATGTGTGCAGCATTTAAAATCAAAACTACGTCGAAAGATTCCGTTACATACATTCATGCATATCTACCTGCCCGCCTGCCTGCATGCCTACCTGCCCACCTGCCTGCCTGCTTGCCTGCTTGCCTGCCTGCCTACCCACCTACCTACCTACTCACCTACCCACCCACCTACTCACCTACCCACCCACCTACCTACCCACCTACCTACCCACCTACCCACCTACCTACTCACCCACCCACCTACCTACCTACCTACCTACCTGCCTGGCTGCCTGCCTACCCACCTACCCACCCACCCACCCATCTACCCACCTACCCACCCACCCATCTACCCACCCACCCATCTACCCACCTACCTACCTACCCACCCACCCACCCACCCACCAACCCCCCAACCCTCCAACCCTCCCACCCATCCACCAACCTACCTACCTAGCCACCCACCCACCCACTCACCTACCTACCTGCCTACCTACCTACCTACCCACCCACCCACCTACCTACCTGCCTGCCTGCCTACCTACCTACCTACCCACCCACCTACCTACCTGCCTAACTACCTACCTGCCTACCTACCTACCCACCTACCTACCCACCCACCTACCTACCTGCCTGCCTGCCTACCTACCCACCCACCTACCGACCCACCTACCTGCCTGCCTACCTACCTACCCACCCACCCACCTACCTACCTACCTACCTGCCTGCCTACCTACCTACCCACCTACCCACCTACCCACCCACCCACCCACCCACCTGTCTGCTTGCCTACCTATCTACCTACCCACCTACCTATCTACCCACCCACCCACCCACCTACCTACCTACCTACCTACCTACCTACCCACCCACCCACCTACCCACCTACGTACCTACCCACCCACCCACCCACCTACCTATCCACCCACCTACCCACCTACGTACCTACCTACCCACCCACCTACCTGCCTGCCTGCCTACCTACCTACCTGCCTACCTACCTACCTGTCTGCCTGCCTGCCTGCCTGCCTGCCTGCCTACCTACCTACCTACCTACCTACCTACCTACCTACCTACCTACCTACCTACCTGCCTACCTACCAACTCATATACATACGCACATACATACAGGTGAAGCTAATATAAAGCGTGTAAAAATAAGTGAAAACATGCAGCTTCAAAAAGCAACCCATACTCATTTTTCAACCCCTTGTGTACATATTATCACTATCTGAGCAATCTGGACAACATCTATAGGGCATTTACGCTTTAGATACACTACTTACGATTTTCAAAAATATACGTATTTTCAACCTGTACTTAAAGACTGTGCCAATGAAATGCCGTGTGTAACGGTTAGTGTGCAACATCAATGTCCAACGTTTGCGAAAGAGGAGAGGTTGGGTTTACCTCCTTCCACTTTATGCGGAGTGTGCCACTCTTTTAACACTCAATTGTGTTGTAGTTGCGGTTTGGATTTAAGTATGTTGCAGAAAGAAATCTTCAAATCTTATGCGATAAACATCTGTTCATTAGTGACTTTTTGGTACTGCTTACGTTTAAGAGGTCTATCAATATTTGGCGACAAAGTCGAAGTGAAGATACACCAAGTGATCGTCGCGTAACATATTTCGATACAGACTTTTAATATAGTTCAATTTGGAGAAACTCTGTTCGCAAATATACGTAGAGCTGTACTCACTCTTATACATACTATTCTTGCAAATACTTGTTTCTCTATCTACTACATTTTAATCGGCATACGCATTTTCAGAAATTATCCTATTGGTAATTTTCTTGTAGGTCCAAGGGGAATATGGGAATACAGTGGGCTTTAAGCGATAGTGAATGTTGTAAGAGCTGGTTGCTATGCGATATCTTTGAAATTCCGTTCTCTTTGCAGGGCCAAGAGATAAAAAGACGAATAACATATTCCTATTTGAGACAAATACAAGTATTGGCAAATTCAAACAAATAATAAAGAATAGCTCGGAAATGGGTCACTCAAACGAAAACATCAGTATTTGACGTAAGCTGTGTTATTTTAACGATATCCACATTTTTATTTAGTAAGCTTTTGCCTGTCTCTTACTGTTTACTATTTATGCAAAAATCATCCAGAATGAAGAGGTCTTCTGAGGACATTCCCAGAAAATTCAAGTTTGGAGTTGACTTAGAAACTGCCATGGAATCGCTTGTTTGTGTCCGTCACAGGATACTGACTGTCTGGTTGTGAGCTGATTAACCCTCCGACTAAAGGAGGGAGGTAGGGAATAGCAGCTAGTTACGTAGGCTTCTCCGAAGAGACAAGGTTGGACACCGCTGGTGTACAACATACATATTTTACCAAAGTGTGATAGCCGTTCAGTTACTTTTCGTTAACACTTAAGTCCAACATGCATCGACTCGCATTTAAACATATGACTAAAGCCCGGATTTCTAAGCAACATGCTTAACCTTTTCTACTGCTTTAAAGGTAAGCAGAAGGGCTATACTTCATAAGACACACCTAGATGAGCAACTTTAACTATTTTTGTTTGTGCTTATTTATGTTTATTTCGCAGGAAAACGTTTTTGCTTACTTATTTTACGATGTTTAATTAAAACAGCATATTTTACCCAAAACTAAATTTATAAGTGCATATTTCACCGTTGTCCGTGATTTATCAATGATTCGCTATTTTCTCGGCTAAATTTGTAAGAAATAAACACTAGGATATAGACCGGTGTTGTGAAATCATACTGCGAGGACAAGAATTACTTGCTGCGATCAGTAGAGTGAATTCATCAGTCACTTATCGCCTGAGAGATAACACAATGATGTCATAAACAAGCATGGTGATTCCCCGAGTTCCAAGCTGCAGCATTTAGTCCAGCAAGGTGTGAATGATTGCGTAGAGTGTTAACTCATCAGTCAGATATCGCAATGATGTCATAAACAAGGAAGCTGATTCCCTGAGATCCGAGCTGCATCTTCTTGCCCTACAGTTTTTAGTTCAGTTCGATATTGTAGTTACGGAATGCCACCCACAAAAACCTCTCAGTCAGCTTTCCTACGCAAACGTGTGAATGAGTTTGGAAAAAAATATTTTCAGTGAAGATGGCAATGTCTTATTTTGTTTGGTGTGAGAAAAGAGTGTTTCTGAGAAGAAAAAATATGACATTGTGCTGCACATTAATACAACGCGGCATAAAGAGAAGTTTAAGAGTAAATCTAAGTTAAACCAGCAACTGATTAAAGGCAATGTTGGTGAACAATCGAATTCTAGTGATACATTTTCCAAAGACTTATGTTTAGCATTAGTGGGTTCAGATATTCCATTGTATAAATTGAATAATGTGTAGCTTCGTGTATTTGTAGAAAAATACACAAATAAAAGGGTGCCGGATGAATCTACATTGCGCAAAAACTATATGCCACAGTGTTTTCAAGAAGTGATTGGTAATATTCGGAATACACTGAAGCACGAAAGCATATGGATTTCTAATGATGAAACCACAGATGCATAGGGACAATGCGTGTGTAGTTGGCGCTATGAAAGCAGGTAGCAGATCATTTCTTCTGAATATACAAATACTGGAACAAGTAAATCATTCAACTGTTGCCAGATTTTTCAATGACTCGTTATGTTTCTTGTGGCCAGAAGGGATACGGTATGGCAATGTGTTTCTATTTGTCAGTGATGCTGTCCCATATATTGTTAACGCGGGAGCTGGATTAAAAGTCCTTTACCCTAAATTAGTTCATCTAACGTGCCTTGATTTACGTCGTGTCGCTGAAACTGTTAGAAGTCAGTATAAAGACGTGGCTCTTCTTGTTTCTAGCGTGAAAAAAGTGTTCGTAAAGTCACCGATTAGAATTAAAAAATTCCGTGAACAACTTCCAAATTTATCTTTGCCTCCTCAGCCAGTTTTGACTCGGTGGGGAACGTGGTTAGAGGTTGTGTCACACTGTGCAGGACATTTCAGTGAAGTGAAAACTGTTTTGAATTCCCTAAATGCAGTATTGCCACAGCACTGTAATGTGTTGTTAAAAACGGCATACAAGAAAAGATACAGTACATCATAATCATTTCTCCAAAATACCTGAAATTTTAAAGCACTTGGAAGCTCGAAATAAGCCTTTGGAACATTCACTTTACCTGATTCACGAAGTTTCAGTAACATTGTCGTCAGAAACACACGGGGTTGCAAAAATTGCGTTTGATAAACTCAATCAGGTGCTACAGAAAAATTCCAGTTACGAAACACTGCGTCAAATTTCTAAAAAGCTTTCTGGCGAAGAAACGCATAGAAGAGCAATTCACCGGAGAAGAACTATGGTGCTTTTCTCATGCACCTGTGACATCATGCAACGTGGAAAGAACATTTTCACTGTACAAATCATCTTTCACTGATAGACGCAGGAGTTTTACACAGGAAAATCTCAGGATGACCTTCCTTGTGTACTTAACAACCTTCAATAAGGTAAGCGTTCTGGAAACTATTTATTATCATATCTGCATGCATTCGTTTTTGTTCTGTTTGGTGCTTATTTTCGTCATTTTTCGTGCTTATTTGCTTGCTTATTTTACTATTTCATTTTGCTTGGAAATCCGAGCTTTACATATGACTCGATTCGGTTCCCCATATTCCCCTTGTACCTGCAACGAAATGTGTACTGGAATTACATATTTCTGCAGAGGTTTATCTAGCTTAATATAGGGTGGATGGAAAAAAGAAATTGGCGTGTAGCACTCATATGACCTTCTCTACTCATTATATACAACGTATTCTTACAAGAACCTTTTTCTACGTATTTCATGTTAATATACCTAGTTAAGCCTTCATTACTCACATATTTCGACATGGTAGAAGAAGATTACAGTAAGCAAATACGACAGTGACAGCTTTTGAAAGCCGGTCGCTCCCTGATGACTGAAATTCTCTTTCCATGAAGACGAGAAAGAATGAAAGAAATAAAAGGTGACTTGGAGTTTAGAAAGTTTTTAACTTTTAAGTATTTGAAAATTCAAACCAATTACGAAAAATATCTGGGAGATGGTTAATGCCACAAATATGTTTGACGCAAATGGCGTGCTTTAAGGAAATGTACAGTTTTAGTGCAGTAAAACTGTCCATCTCGGTATAACAGTATTACAACACATTCAGAGTAACGTGGACTTCACAGGCCATTCCCAGTATTTCATTGGTTATGAAAATCTCTTAAAGAATGTCGCATTTTAATCAAGAACCATTTCTGAGAAAATAAAAGTTAGCTTAACTTCACCATTTAAAGGGCAGTTTGGGGTGGGGATTTTTCATAAAAATCTTCGTATCGTATCCTGGGAAGGTCTCGAATCTAAATACAAGTTTCGCATTTAACCGGCTTTTCTTTGAGTTATGCTGTTCTCTCTCTCTCTCTCTCTCTCTCTCTCTCTCTCTCTCTCTCACACACACACACACACACACACACACACACACTCACACACACGCGCGCGCGCGCGCGCGCGCGCACACACACACACACACACACACACACACACACACACACACACACACGCACGTCCTCTTTTTTCTTCTAAAAATGCACTTTTAAATTGCGGGTGCATCAAAACATTTCTTTTAAAACGATGTTTATAGAAAAATAAGCCTTCATAAAAATAGTTTGTATAGCCACTGATAAACGACAGAGGGTAGAGACAGCCATGTCAATGATATTATCTTGTGCGTAGAGCTTCTAAACAACATTCTTATGGAAGCTTCATTGCTTTTCCGACTACGTGCTTAGCGGTTATTGTATTTCACCTAAAAATTCAATGTCGAGATTTCATCTCAAATACATGTTAAAAGAAATAAACATTTTGCAGAAATAACAATATTACACATTTCGGTATGGATTCACAGGGAATAGCGATAGTCAATTGTTCAAGAATTCGACGCTGTATGTTGGCCTTAACTCTTCCATGTAATCGCGAGGAATGTAGGGGAAGTATTGTATTCCACCCAAAAATTCGATGTCGAGATTTCACCGGAAATAAATGTTTTGAGACCCCCTGAATTCAAAGAAAATAATTTTTAGAAAAAGGTCCGTGTGTGTGTGTGTGTGTGTGTGTGTGTGTGTGTGTGTGTGTGTGTGTGTGTGTGTGTGTGTGTGTATGTGTGTGTGTCAATCTGTGTGTCTGTGGACAGCATAACTCAAAAACGAAAAGTAGGTTAAAAACCAAAGTTGGTATTTAAGTTTGTCTTTCAAGGATGCGACACGAAGATTTTGAAGAAGATAGCCCCACAATAAACTACCTTTACATGGACAATTTTTCGAAAATATTGATTTTCTTGAAAATGTTTCTAACGATTTTGATTAAAATGTCATATGTTTGAGACATTTGTATGACAAATGAAATGTATATCTTGATTTTTCTGGCTATAGCCCCTGTAGTCGTATTTATTCTGGACGAGTTTTGCATAACTGGTAAACCGTTAGAGATAGACCAAATCATACTATACAGAAATGTAGATATTGCTAAAATACACAATTTATGCCTAAATAAATTTTCTTGTAGGGTGAACCATTTCGGAGATATTCCTTGTTATGTGTGTGAGTTTCGGAAAACTTAAAACTTTCGCGAAATGCAACATCGCTGTTCATTTTTTTTTTTTTTTTTTTTTTTTTTTTTTTATGTTAAGTGTGCAAAGAGAACGGAATCTCAAAGCTTTAAAAGATTTGACTATCGCACAAAGCCTGCTGTATTCTAATATTCCCCTTGCACCTACAAGGAAATAAGCAGTAAGATAATTTGTACAAATGTTTATCTTAACTAACACGAAGATATAGGAATAAGAGTTGGTAAGAATGTTAGTACAAGAGTAGAGAAAGTCATATGAGTGCAACATATCAGATTTTATTTTCCATTCACTTCAAGTGAATCGAGAAATCTTTGCAGAAATAGTTTTGGCACACGTAACGTTAAACGTTATCTTGTCGGAAGTGATGACGTAATTAAAGTTAACGTGATGACACCTAAAATTGTTTTCGCGTCACGTAAGCCACGTTATTACTTTCGGGAGCGTTCGGAGGTACTCGTTTCCCTTAGCTTCACTTGTTACAGTTTGATGTCCGCTGTTCTAATCAGTTGTAGCTATTTCTTAATCTACGTAAATCATGGGTGGTTCATTAACCACTGCTTTATTAGATGATTTTATGTCATTGAGGATACTGTAACTGATATTTTAGCAAACAAGCGAGAAGCTCCTAGATTAAGATCGGTGCAGTCTTAACGCATTAACGGAAATTATTTCTCAAGTGAAGAATGTCGGCTAAATTTTCGATTCAAGAAAGACGACTTGTACCAACTTGCAGCTCTTCTGAATATACCAGCCACATTAAGATTTGAAGATCGCAGCTTATCACATAATTATAAATGGCGTATATTTTCTTTTGACAATTTCTGTGATTTTCATACATTGCAAAATTATAATTCACCAATTCTACCTCTTGTCTTTCCTGGACTGGAAGGTCCATGTATACATGTCATGCAAATAAGTATTGATACAGTACTACAACTAAAATTGATTACTGATATTTCCATATTAAATTAAATGAAAGCACTAAGATTTTAACTAGAAGGCTTACACCATTGCATTGGCAGTATGATGGTAACATAGCCTTGAGTATTAAATAAATATGCTTCAAGAAAATTAGCAATACCCCAATTGTGGCGTTATTTGACAGGGAAGAAGTATTCATACACTACTAGAAATGTAAACATAGAAACCACTAATGAATCACTTGCAGCATGAAACACCTACAGTGAAAAGCTGCACCCCTTTCATGTTGGTTCTGATATGTGGTGAATGTCGTGTAATAGAAAAAGTAAGCCTCAAAAATAAAGAAACAACTGTAGCGGAAAGACAAGTAGTTATCTTCCAACATCAAAAGAGAAACCCATTTTATTAAATTGTTGATATTATTGGAAGAAGTAGGGAAACTGTGTACATAGATCGTGATAAATCGATTTAGAGAAAAAAAATTAATTTATCACCAGGAAGTAAGAGTTGAACCATAGAACCTAATGCAAAGGGGAAAAAATATCTTAATAAGAATGGTCACAAAAAGATGCTAAGTTGACAGCTTCTGTATTGTCTGCGCATGTTAATTATCAGTTCGGAAAGGAAATCACACCATGTTCTATGTGCTATATTCTAAGTAGTGCCGGTTATGGAGCTACAGCACTTAGAAGAAAACCAACAACAGCAAGAAAAACAAGAAACTGAGACTTGAGTTTGCTCGAGTCGTACTCATACACAGCTCGTATAAGCAACAATACGGGTTTCAGCGACAAAGCACTGTTTACGGATGAAAGTAAATCTCACATATTTGCAAATAATAGCAGAATTTTGGTGTGGAGAAGAGCAAATACTGACGTTGAACCCAAACCATTTAAGCTACAGTGAAGCACGGTGGTGGAAGAATTATAATGAGGGTATGGCTAAATCTCGTGTTGGACAACTTTGTTATTCATTATTGGAAGAACTGATATGTCACCTATAGTATCGCTTCAGTTGGAAGAACATATAAACATCCTATTACTCTAGCTACATGAACCTGGAAGATAACGGAGAATTCCTCCACTACACCTGTTATTGCTTCACAGTCCGGCTCGTATAATTATACACTGGAACTGTATGGCAGGTTTGCCAACCCGTACGATAATTATGGGAGCATACGTTAATTTGAATGTATGATAGTTCGATACCGGCGAAATATTATTTTCAGTGGTTTGTCCCACCAACGAAATTAAATTAATTACAAATAGCGACACCGCTTTTGCCCTCATGGCTGTCTCCACCCCTCTAAGGCAACCATTTCATATCCTACTAATCCTTGATCCTCTTGTTGCTAGTGCCCAGATGTGGTAATCTCAATGAAGAAGGCACTTCAGAAAATTGATGATCCTTGGAGAAAACTAGGAATAGGTGATATTCCGTGTGAAATAAAGAACATGCCTGAACCTGACAGTTCCTGGAGTAATGTCAAACACAATGTGTCACCTTGATGGAAATACTGATTTCAAAGAACTGGCGGAGTATGCATTACCAGTGATTTCGTTGTCCCACAGAAATGCTTCTTGTGAAAGAGTTCTTTTCTAAACTATGTTTAATAAAAACCAAAATTAAAAACAGATTGGCGCTAGATGAAGTAAATGAACTTATTCGGTCGTCTCAGCTTATGAAAGAATGTGGTGGGTCCGAAAATCTGCAAGTCACCGATATGTTAAAGTTTATCTGAATGACAAATTTGTATAACGCTGCAACAGTTGAGGGAGATGATGAATAGTGCTAGAAACATAAGTGCTAAAGTTGTAATACTGGTTGAGGTCATAATCTTGTAAGTGGATACCATAAACATCAACACTATTACATTTTCATAAGTGTTATGGTGGTATTTTGTTGTAGCATTTGGTTTATGATGTACGATAATCATATCGTAAAATTATTTTAAATCCAGATCTGTAATTTTGAGTGGCCGGTACGACAATTTTACTTTTAAAGATTGGCAACCTTGCTGTATGGTCATATTTAGTCATTTGTGAATCTGCAGAGATTATATAACATTCTAGTTGTGTTGTGTTGGGAAATTACATATCCACAGTCATGAGTTCACAGTGGATTAAAGACGGCGAGTGCCACAATATGCAGCGAAAATTAAAAGACTGTTAAGAAATGACTTGGCATACTTTCCCGCAATTCTTTGTTTCCTCTGTGATTCCGTATAGAAACTAGAATCAGTAGGAATGTCTTTGGGAGAACCAGTGCAAGTAGTTCAGGATGTGAGGGGAAACAGAAAACTTAAGGTTCTTTTTGATCCTGCAGCATAAACTCCAAAAAGAAAATGCTAGGAAGTGTTCGAAAGTAATAGTGGTTTTCACAGTCTATAACATTTCAAATGTGTTGGATAGGTAACATGAAGAAATTATTGACTGTGACATAACATGTTATAATGATGCTAGACTGACTTCTTGTGACGTGGAGTGATCATTTTCGAAATTCAAGACAATTTTTCGTGACAATCGTCAAATCTTTCGGGATGGAAAATTTGAGGAATCATGCAGTCTATACTGTAATTCTACAGTACTTGGTGATCCCTTCCAAGAATAATGCCTGGTGAGTGATAGATACATTTATATTAGGTAGTGCAGTCATTGAGATCTTACAAATATTTTATTTGTTTTAGTACACAGTTTGTACTTTTTAGCACATATTTTCAACATTTAAGTGCATAAAAATAAATATTTTCCAAAATTTTAGCACCTAAAAATCCGTGCCCTAGTAACAAGTTATTTCGGATTTTTGAGAACTCGCATATTTAGGTATTTATTTACGGCTTCTGCAAGCTCCAAATTTTTTTAGTGGTTGATGTTTATGGTTTTTACAAGTTCAGTAATCTTGTCCTTTCTGTCCTCTCTCGTTCGGCCTTTTCTGTATCCAGTAGATATCCATATTGCTCAAGAACAGTGGCAAAATAGTACACAGAACTGCAGCAGTCACATAAGAGATTTATTAACGTGAACATAACTTTCTGAAAGTTGCGTGTTAAATAGATTGATGTGAACATTTATGCCAAATGAAGCATTCCTTCGATGTCGTTCCTTCTCTGCTGTCCTCTCTCCCTAATGCGGACTGCCTCTGGTTCTGCATCAGCTGCTATACATCTTCCTGTAGTTCAGGTGTGTCAAAATCCTCCTGTTTTATGTTTAGTCACATTATGCTGCGGAGTCATGCAGCACATTATTACTGAAGGTATTTTTTGGGTGGGTAATCTTAAATTATTTTGTAAAATCGGGAACTGCTGTTTAGCTTGACCGAAACATCGTTCAATTGTTACCCTCTCCTTTGTAATGCACCTGTTGTATGCTATGTGTTCTGGAGTTGTGGGATTTTGATCAGGAGTCATCAACCACGGTGCAATACCATAACCTGAATCCCCCTAATTGTAGTACATGGGTAGCATTACCGGTCATCACTGTGTAAGCACCTGAATTTTTCCATATCCGAGAATCGTGCACAGACCCCGGCCATGTTGCAACAGCACTTATAAATCCTTCATTTGCATTGCACGTAGCCAGCACATTGATGCTGGTAACTCCTTTCCTGTTAATATTCGTCGCCGTGTACATTTGGTTTCCTTATTAGAATATAGGTACAATCCACTGCCCCAATTGCACCAGGGACATTCTAACGTTCTGACCACTCCACCTTGGCTTCCTGAAAAGCAGCTGCAGTTGTAGGAAACGGTATCCAGTTTCTTGCTTTAGCGTCAATAGCGGTAACGACCTCCCAGAAGGTATTTAATATCGTAGCCTGCGTAACATCAAGATCCTCTGCAACACCAGCTTGAAAACCAGGACCTTAAAAACTTCGTATTTGTTCGGCATTGTTAAGAGCTCCACCTCGTGTTTCATTGGCTCCAGTAAAAAAAGGCTGTGCAAGACAGTCAACATTTTCTTTCTCAAACCAATATAATTGTTTGTATCTGCTCACATCAGAGTCCCTGCGTCTTGTATACACTTTTATTTTCCGCTGAGGAACGACCATCATAAACTCCGCCATGGTACTAACTGGTTGAGCAAGCTGAGGTACCTCAAAAAGTAGCCAGCAAAAGTTTCCTAACACCGAGGAAGTCATGTTTTTATTCATACCATTTCGCAAGCAATAGCACTGCGGTGAAGGTCGGGAAGCTTTAGCTCGCGAGGAAGTTGAGAACATTTTTATTTATACGAAACCGAGCTCTTGCTTGGAATTAGTGAGAAAAAAGTTAATGTTTGCTTTTATTTATACCACCCATAATTCTTTTACACACGTGAGCAAAATAAATATTTCTTCAATATTATCGTTCCCCTCCATTAGGCATTATTTTCGGATCAGTAAATTTTTAGAATTTTATCCAAAGAAATAAACACCGATGGCCTTGTAAAAGCATTGCGCATTGCATGTTTCAGAACTTCCGGAACTCACTTCGGACAACTCTGTAACTACCGGCACGGAGTACCAGTGAGTGGCGGCCCAACTAAAGCCCTGCTACAAAGTGAAGAAATCTGAAAACAGTCCAAGTTTCTTTATTACCTTAATTATTTGACCCAAACTGTCTTTTATTGGTTGATACCATACTTGCGTAACCGTTGTCTTTGTCAGACATTGTAATTGTATGCAAAATAAGCAATAAATCAGTCATGAACAACTATATAAAACACGGCAAGATGAAACAAGTGACTATCAACACAGATGTGTAAAATAGTGGTGCCACATAGCAAGCTGACATTCCCCTTTCATCACTGTACATGACTTCTGAACCGTGTTATATTTCAGTTTCGTTTCGCTTTATTTGGTTGGACACTACTCTCCCGCCCATAAAGTACATCTTGGTAGTGTTACTTTATTTTTTATTTTACATTGGCATTGCCCCTTATTCCCGTGTACCCTTCATATCCAGATGTCGGACGATCCTCACTTTGTATCCCCCTTTTATAGTATATGTGGCAATCTCAGATAAGTATGTACAAGGACGAACTGACTTTAAATTTAATAATTGTGATTCATATCAGTGAAACAACATTCGAAATTTTCTATCAGTAGGTCTAGCAATGATTGAAGTTTGTAGAATTGATCTCGTACGGAATCAGAGGCAAAAATTAAATTATTTTGTTGTTTAACGACGCTGTCAATTGCTAGGATCACACCAGCATCGCCGGTGTGCCGGAATTTTGTCCCGTAGGAGATCTTTTACATACCAGTAAACCTACTGACACGGAGCTGTCGTTTTTAAGTACACTTAAAAACCAGCGGTCTAGGCCGGATTTGAACTCACGACCTTGGGATCAGTAGGCCATTGTCTAACCAACTGAGCCACCCAGACCGACAAGAAATGAGGCAGAGATGCTATTCATTTATATGAATGTTGAAAATTAGCCATCCGAAACTATTTAGTTATCTGCTGGCTTATGTAACGGCCCTGCAGATTTGGAGCTGTACTCCAGTTATCTCTAGCTAGGCAACGGTTTTGTACCCATCGGAATGTTCATAACAATAAATATTTATTTTTCTGAAGTTACTTTTATTGGCAGTATAAATTTGTTTGAGAAGCATTTAGTTCTATAAAACCAATGGAGATCTTTAGTTTAAAAATGTCGCATTGCTTTGGTTCATTCAGCTGTTTAACTTCATCTGCTGGGCTTGTTTTACAATTAATATCACCTTGTGCCATTGAGGATTAGTATTTACTCCATTTTGGCATTACCTGTTCTGAGGAAGTTGAAGATGGATGCTGATCAGGTGAAGCTGCAGAAGCGGAGTAGATGTATGCTGAGATGTTTGAATTACAAGAGTCTGAAGGGCCTTGAATGTGTGACGGTATACTTATCGTGGACTGTACCACAGAAGAAGAAACATCTAAATCAAAATTGAAAATACAGCAAATGTTTAATTGTTTAAAAAATGAATAACATAAAACGGAATTTGATTATAGTTGGTGTTGCTAGCAACTAAGCTGTGTTTTATGGCTATACTCGCATGTGTGGTTTATAGCCATCTAAACTGCTTGAAAACTAACATCATCTAGTACGTGTGTGTATCCATAAAACCTAGATCTCTGTGAATGTTATCAAACTCAAATGCATCAGGACACCCCCCCCCCCCCACTCCTCCGGTAATCGCAGTAATATCTCACCACATTCTTTTTTACCTAACATTATAATCGTTGCATTACCAATCCTATAAAACAGTTCTAAATTACATAGGTTATTTTGCAATAACAAGCTATTAGGGATTCACAGCATAGCATTTGAGGTTAAGGAGGACTGTACACATAGCTGCATGGTTGTAAAAATGTTTAATCTATGCATTTTTATAAAAATAAATCATTGCAATATATTTATGTATTTAATTTCTGAAATTAAACATTACAAATGTACAGGCTCTAATAACATTCTACCATAGGAAGCCTTGCTTTGAGTAATTAACTTCCAAAAGAAACAGATGCTCGTTGTTGAAGGAAAACACTCCACTGCACACCCGGACATACCTATCTCTATTTTGTTACCAGGTTTCTGTGCGTTTCCGTTATCTGCCAATTGTGAAGGAAAGTCTAAACTGGCATAAGTATATAGTTACATGGTCCAAGCATCATACGATTGCAGAGAATGTATTCAAGTATGTGGCACGAGGGTTAAGCACCATGTATCATGCTTAGTGAGCATGGGATACGTTTTTTTGTACCGCCCAACCGCAAAGAGAAGTATCATCAGGATAGCAAGTGCACTGTGGATCTTATGTATATAAATAAATTGAATGGGGTTTTTCTAATGTATCTTTTAAAACTCGCCAGGTGTTTATAATATTGCCACGTTAAAAGCAAACATGCTAAATAGACCTAAATGCTCAATGGGCAACTGCAGGGCTACAACATTCAAGGTCATCCGCTTAGAACATCGCGGGTATAAATTAAAATAGAGTTTTTATTTATGGACGTTCTTTAACCACTATGGTTCTCAACGTTCTATTCCATATTAGCTGTGAAAGACCACTTAATTTTGCTCTGATGCCTCTTTATGAGGCTTGAGGATCTTCTACGTGCCGTAAATCTACGTCGGACCACTGGCTTTACTTCCCTTCCGAAGGAAGGCATGTCAAAGATTTTTACGTCCGAAAAAATTAATCGCCCCCTTCTCCTCCTTCCGGTTTAAACCCACGATTAGTCTTTATGCGTGGTCTAGAGGTAACATGCTAGCGTCTGGTTCTCGAGGTCACGGGTTCAATCCCGATGGGGAGCCATGGCTTTTTCCGACATAGTACTGAATAGGGATATGTGGAACCAGGTCGTTAATCCCTTCATTCATTTATGCTTATTCTCATATGTTCAAAGGTTAGATAAATGCCTACAGATCCAGCATATTCCTTTTTACTTTCTCTACTATGTATAGTAAAGTAGAGGAAGTATTGTATTTCACTCAAAAATTCGATGTCGAGATTTCACCGCAAATATGTTTTGAGGCCCCCTGTACCCAAAAAGAAGCATTTTTAGAAAAGGGTCCGTGTGTGTGTGTGTGTGTGTGTGTGTGTGTGTGTGTGTGTGTGTGTGTGTGTGTGTGTGTGTGTGTCTGTGTCTGTCTGTGTCTGTCTGTGTCTGTGTCAGCCTGTGGACAGCATAACTCAAAAACGAAAAGTCGATTAAAAACCAAAGTGAGTATTTCAAAGGTGCGACACGAAGGTTTTGAAGAAAATTGCCCCACCCTAAACTACCCTTTATATGGAAAACTTTTCGAAAATTTTGATTTCTTAAAAATGGCTCTAACAATTTTGATTAAAATGACATGTTTAAGATATTTTTATGGCACATTAAATGTGTATTTTGAATTTTCGGGCTATAGCGTATGTGGTCCTGTTTATTCTGGATGACTTTTGAATAACTCATAAACCGCAAGAGATAGACAAAATCTTAGTATACAAAAATGTAGATCTTTCTAAAACACACAATTTATGTAGAGATACATTTTTGTAGAGTGAACCATTTGGGAGCTATTCCTAGTTATTTGTGTCAGTTTCGGAAAACAAACTCTCGTCAAATGCAACATTGTTGTTCGTTTTTGTATGTTAACCATGCAAAGAGAACGGAATTTAAAAGCTTTAAAAGATTTGACTATCGCTCAAAGCCTACTGTATTCCCATATGAGAAAGTCATGTGGGTGCAGCACATCAGATGTTTATGTTTGAAATAATAAAATCCGAGAGAAGAACGAAGTATTGAGATGCGGTTTACACCTACCACATTCCATTTGGTAGATATAAACCAGCGTTACTCCTTTTTTACTTTCCCTACTGGTAAGTAGAGGAGTAATGTATTCCACCGAAAAATTCGATGTGGAGATTTCACCGGAAATATGTTTTGAGGCCCCTGAATAAAAAAAAAAAAGCATTTTTAGAAAAAGGTGTAGGTATGTGTGTGTGTGTGCGCGCGCATGTGTGTCTGTCTGTCTGTCAGTGTGTCTGGGCAGCATAACTCAAAAATGAAAAGTCAGTTAAAAACCAAAGTTGATATTCAAGTTTAATGTCTTTTAAGGATGCGACACGACAATTTTAAAGACAATTTCTCCACCCTAAACTACCCTTTACCTGGTAAATTTTTCGAAAATTTGTATTTTCTTGAAAATGCCTCTAACGATTTTGATTAAATGCCATATGTTGAAGATATTATGATAAATGAAATGTATGTTTTGAATTTCTGGCTTTAGTCCATGTAGTCCTGTTTAGGCTGGATGACTTCTGCATAACTGGTAAATCGCAAGAGATCGACCAAATCTTACTATACAAAAATATAGATCTTGCTAAAACACACAGTTTATGTCCAAATATATATATTGTTAAGTGAACCATTTCGAAGATATTCTTTGTTATTTGTGTGACTTTTGGAATACTTAAACTTTCGTCAAATGGAACATCATTATTCAGTTTTTTATATCTTAGCCGTGCAAAGAGAATGGGATCTCAAAGCTTTAAAAGATTTGACTATCACACAAAGCCTACTGTATTCCCATATTCCTCTTGCACCTACAAGGAAATAAGCAACAAGATAATTTCTGTAAATGTTTATCTCAACTAACGCGACGAAGGTATAGGAATAAGAGTTAGTAAGAATGGCTAGTACAAGAGTAGAGAAACTCACGAGAGTGCAACAAATCAGTTTTTTCTCCAATACTGTAATATTGCGTATTGAAGAAGTGGAACAGTTTCTTCAAAAGAACTCTGGGATTTCGAGAAAATCGTTGAGAGGGAAATAAAGGTAATGGAATTCGTCAATGTTGGCATGTACATATATTCAGCATGAATTGGCACACCTAGAGCGCAAATGTAGAGTAGTTTGTTTGGTCTGTAATTTCGCTTTTTTGCCAGCAGTTACCAGTCAGTATGTAGTTTAGTTGATGGAAAGCAATTCGATGACATCTACATGGGTGCTACGAGTAGATTGACTTTTTTCAGTGTGGGGTGATTCAAACCCACCAGCCAAATTGCTCTTGTAGTTTTACAATTGCCTTTTCCTAACAAGTGGGTTGGAGGAGGTCCAAGCTCATGCCTCCAGAGCGTCTAGGCTATGTATACGTTGACATTTTCATATGGGTATTTATCAAGTACTAGCTTATGCTGAGATATGTAACCCTTGAAATCTACGACACGTCAAAGAACAATCGCAGCCGTAAAGTATGTAACATTGGGCATGTATTTGGGTAGAGACCTAATTTAGTTGGGATGTATGTAGAGTGATGAATGAGGCACAACTTGAAATTTGCTAGATGCCTCTTATACTTAAACATTTTTTGTTTGTTGCCTCTAGTGTATTAAAGTAAAATCAGAGTTCTTTTGCAAAAATCCAGTATTAAAAAGCATCTTCGTGCGATTAAAGCCAAGCGAAATAGCGTTTTCTTTTGAAGCTGTTTATGTTCAAAGCAAGTCTATGTTCACCAGTGGCGGCTCGTGACTTGATAATTTGGGAGGGTGGCATAATATGATATTTTTCAGAATGAGCACGCTTTACATGACAGTTGATTCTGAATTTCACATGAAAATATGTGAAAAGTTAACGAACCATATAAAGTGAAAGATTGTTATGCATGATCTTCCATCTGTTCATTAAACGCACCCTATTTTAATCCCTAAACATTGTGTGCAGGATGATCACCAGCATTCATTACTGTTGTGGACCTGTTGTTGTCCATGGTTGTGTGTATTGTACTACGGAGGAGCACCCCTCGTGCTTTCTCCCAAGTGCTTCCTCGCGTGAAGAGGCTGCGAAGGATCAAGCTGGGCTCGGCACACCAGCCCGCAAGGTTGTCTAGAGGACTAGCTAGCGCCGGTGACGCTCCTGCTTGATGGTGCGAGACACGCTAGCAGAGAGATCTGCCGAGGTGGAGCACCACCTGGGATAGTCACACCAGCGAAGCTAGACCTCGACAGATGGAGGGATGGAGGAGAGGAATAGCAAGGTCTGGACGGCTCGTTGCATTAGAAAAGGATGAATTTGAGGTTTGATATTACTCGGGCCTGCGCTGTGGACCGTATGAGGCGAGGAGCCAGTTGATACTGCCTGCTGGCTGCGAGCCCTCTCTATTTCCACTCGCAATCGTTGCATAATGGTCCGGCCGTCTTGTGCAAGATACCGGTGACACTATCTAATTAATAAGCTCAACTATATACATTAGCGCTGCCGTGGCGCGCGCTTGTACTATTTACATGTGTTTTATTTGCGCTGTATTAGCGCGTGTCACAAAATTGTCCTCGTGTGGTGAACTTATTTAGCTGTGGTGGGGTTGCCACTACAATTACTAAACAGGAATAACAGAAAAACGAACTTCTAATTTAGCATCCGCAAACCCAGTCCGCATACCTGTACAATGAAGCGTTAAATTTTCTGCTTTACCCACCTTTATTTTTGCGCGGATTTTGAATTTATTCCATATTCAGTATTGGTCTTGTGATTGCCTTTAAACCCAAATCCTTCCTTTCGTCCTTCCTTCCTTTCTTTCTTTCTTTCTTTCTTTCTTTCTTTCTTTCTTTCTTTCTTTCTTTCTTTCTTTCTTTCTTTCTTTCTTTCTTTTTTTCTTTCCTTCCTTCCTTTCTTCCTTCCTTTCTTCCTTCCTTTCTTCCTTCCTTCCTTTCTTCCTTCCTTTCTTCCTTCCTTTCTTCCTTCCTTTCTTCCTTCCTTTCTTCCTTCCTTCCTTTCTTCCTTCCTTCCTTTCTTCCTTTCTTCCTTCCTTCCTTCCTTCCTTTCTTTCTTTCTTCCTTTCGTTCTTCCTTTCTTCCTTCCTTCCTTGGGGTACGAGCTTCATAAGTTCCAATCGCGATGCGAAACTCGTTAAACGCGCACTGAGTATACTAGTTACTGCTCATGGTTCACTCATTTATTTCAGAGTCCCCGTGACACCACTCGAAAGCACTGTGACACCACTCGAAAGCACTGCTAAGCCTCCATTTGTTTAACCGTTACAACTACTTCCAAACACATCGAATTACATTATTACGTAATACGTATTCAATTGAATGAAGTATTAAAGTACTTTCTTGGTATCATTTTATCGGGAATATTCAACACTATACCTTAAATGATCAGCTACAACTAATTTAGTTCAGAACTGAATTTCATTTAGAATCAATTTGAATTACAAAATTCACTTGAAGAGTAATGAGTAAGTATGGTATGCGAGTGGCAGCACTGTTAAAGTCTGTTTAGTCAACGCACGTGCAGTTGGGTCACAAAGGAAATTTTCGCTACCCACAACTAGTGACTCATAAATCCATTTCCACGCTGCAGAAAAGGCAGAACTCTATCCCTGTCCTTGAAGACCAATAACAACCCTGATTTTAAGGAAGTGACAGTTACTCCACGTGGAGTCTCAGTTGCCAAAATTCTGAATTCCAGGTCTTTAGTGTTTCATTAGCCACAAAGGTTCATGCTAAGATGTTGCAGCTCTATCTGAATGGACTCAAGAGGAAGGGCCCTAGTTGTAAAACGATTACTAGGCTTCCTCAAAGGAAGCGGCCGAGCTGCACACGCGTTGAGTAAACAGGCTCTAGCAAAGATCACGCGACGTTGATTTGTTTCATTCTGATCAGACAGCTCAGAGAAATGTTTTCGCAGGCTCTTTACCCCCTCCGCCCGGACACTGCCCGGATTATCTTTCGTTTCTACACCCTCGTTTCCACCCCTCGCCAATAGTCCAAGCCATCCCCGCACCTCTCCACACCGCTTGCAGTATTCCATGATGCGAAGATTCCTGGATGGGCGAGGTGCAGTCTGAAATTGCATCTGTAATGAATACATCAGTACTCTTCCGTGTATTAGCGGTGTAAAAACATTTTAAACGAAACAATATGGGTAAATAGAAACAGGAAGTGTACTGATGTATTTTGGCATGACGCCTGATGTCAGTTATATTTGAACTAGTGCTTTTGATGTAATGTTGCCTTTTCTTTCTTATTTTTTATTTATTTGGAGGGCGCCGTCCTAGAGCCCTTCTTTGCTAGTCGCTACTGGTGTTCAGCTCAAGTACACAGCAGTTCAGTAGACCCAAAAGGAAAAAGCTGAAAAAGGAGGCGTTCAACAGTTAGATTACGATAATACAGTAGAATCCCGGTAACTAGGCATTCCGTGTAACTCGAAGCAAAATGTGAAGCGAACTTCACCTCGCAGTTAATGGTGATTTGATTGACGTACTACTGACCGCGATACGCTCGTGAGCGCCAGTCCCTTGTCCTGGGTTTTACACTGACCCAGTAGCTGTAATTGCATTGCCGCGGTTTATTGCCAATATTCACATTGGTAAGCAAGTTTAAGGTTATTTTATTTCGGAGGTTTTAGCATTTTAAGGTATTTTAATTTTTTAACGTTTTAACAGCTTACGTTTTTACTGATGTTTTTAAAGTTACGTTTTAACGTTTTAAATTTTAGCTATTATATCTTTCACTTCTTAGCATTTTAAGAGTGAGGTTTTCACAGTTGTTTCCCTGTTTTTATCTTAGGACTTCGAGCCATAATGACCAATTGGTCGACGGACCGTTAAACGCTATACACTCACTCACTTGACGTACTACGATGCCGCAAACGCTGTTCCTAATGTTTTCGCTGTTATCAAGTGGACTGGAATCTTACTAGCGTCGTGGCGTTGAAGAGTGACTCCTGGAGCATACGCAGATTTTTTATACTTACATCGCTGCTTGGCGCCACGCCACGCCGCGTTTTGATTCACTGATCGAAGCAGCTGTATAGAGGTCAAGCGCTGGCGCATGTATGAAAAAACAGATGTAGTTTTCCACTGCCTATTGCGTTTTGACGCCACTGGTCGCGATAGCAATATAGATGTTAAGCTGTGATCCATTTAAACAAAAACAAAAAAAAAAAAAACAAAAAGTAATTCACTAGTGCTGAAGAGAGCCGCTTGCGTTAGTGGGCAACGTCCTTCTCTTTATGTCCTCAAGTGTTATAGTTACAAATATCACACCAGGGAGAATGTTTGTGTAGAAATACAGAAACAAATGACACAATCAGTTAAGCGAAAGCATATTTAATAAAAATTCCAAGTTTCCACATATCCGCCGAATATAACGTTTTAACAAGATAATGCTTGTTATTTCTGCTTATACAAAACAGCTTTGGCATTATGGATGTGATAAATGTTTTCACAGAATTGTGTTTCCTCATATATGTAGGTCTTGCCTTTTTAATAGCCGTAGGGCATACATATTGCTGCAGTTTACTACACAATCTGACACCTTTGTCAAATAGAGGCTTGGGTCACTTGAGGGATACCTTGAGCGACCTTCAGTTTTGTTTTACCTGCTAAACAAAGTTATTAGTGTAAGGCCATGAGTAGGCTGCGCTCAGTGAGCACAAGTTGCTCAGGCCTGTTCCATTACATGTCAGTTCTTACTTGTCTGAGCTACCAGGTAACATCCTGCTTCATTAAAATATGCTATGAAAGATTCCGTAGTAGCTTCGTTGTTGCAGCTATTTAATACAAGTGTGTAACAGGCGAAAAGGGAATGTTAATATTTGCTAAAAATTATTTTGCTATATTGTGATTTTGTTCAGTTTTCACTGTCACTTTACTGAGTTCTCACTATCAGTTCATTAATGTGATCTAGTTCAATTTGCATGTAATTTTCCTTAGTTCCCTGTCACTAAATGCAGACTGCGTTTTTCTCCCGGCACTTCACTTTTCATTGCGACATAGAAGCTTAATGAAATGCGGGTAACATCTTTCTGGGACACTTCACATTCCGGGGGTCGAACACAATATCTCTAATCTCTCTCTGTAGTAGCTCTCACTCTACTCACAATTATCTCCCAATTTCATTCGGAGAACGCTCTGAATAACCAGCACTTTGTCGCCTCAAGAATAATAACTCACCATGTCGCATACTAAGTTGCTCACTCACTCACTCACTCGCTTATATAGCCGTTGTTATTTTAGAGAGATTTGCAGAATATTTGGGAGGTGGGGAGAAAGATTCCAGAATAATCCCGTTATCTCTCGATGTTACTCCGGGTGAGAGCCGACCAGTCTATACGATAACTGTAGCCCATAGCTGTATCGCGGAGCAAGCCGCTCTAGATGGATGAGCATCAGCTTCTCTCGGTGTTGACGCCTGCAGTATATCATATCTATGATAGGAGCGTTGCAGTTTCTCATGGCGCTGTTCACAATGCAAATTGTCATTCTTCAGTTTCTCAGAATTCGTTGTAAAGTTAACCTGTATGTTGTATTGGCAACCTTCTTTTTTATCTTTGATCTAAACGTTATTATTTGATAAGCTACTTAAAGATTAAATGACGGCAAATATTAATTTGGAAGTAAATGAAGTGGTAGAACCAAGTGGAATTGCACAAGCCGCAATAAGAATAACACTAGAACTTTTACTCCAGAAATGTAGAAGGCAATATGCAATAGCATTTAATCGCTTCATGCCTGGTGTAGGTACGGCAAAAATTGTGACTTAGCAATACATAAACATCTGACATCTTGCTGCACACGAGTGTTGGTCTCGTTTTTAACGCCATTTCTCTTCTTTCAAATATCCTGCTATTCAGGCGAGTTGGTCTCGTTCTAAATGTGATTTCTCATAGTTTCAGGAATCAATATAATATTGATATTTTACAAATTCGAGCGTTGTCCAAAAAATAGCATATGCCACACGCGTTAATAGAAGTTTTATTTTGGTCGTAGGATTACGAAATAAAACGCTACTTTTAACCCTTGTATCATAATCTACTATTAAGATAAGGGTGAAAAGTGACATTAAAACAAATATTTACATAGATATTTATAAATATTTATCGTTTTTGTTTTCAAATCCAACCCATTTTACCACTTGATGTATTTTTTCCACAAGATAAACAATGGCAGTGCTATCATGTAAATTGCATAATGGAATCAGTTAAACCTAGTACTTGTTATAAAAATAAGGATAATTTGCGCTCAGGGTTTAAAATTGCATGCGGCGCGATGCAACGATGAAAGACAAGGTCATGGATAAGGACTACACATGTGCATGTCACTACAGCGAATTCTTTTCATGACTTCTCCTGGTTGGAGGTCACTGTGTGCGTTTACAGCTGATATTGACAAATGCGAAATAAATTACCCAATATATAACAGTAGATTATATGATTCGTGGTTCCTGTTGTACGAAGGTATATAAAATGACTAATGTGTAAGAAAATGGGCACATTATGAGGGGGAACATCAAGTGAAGATGAATATATACTGTTGGAAACAGAAGGAGAGACGTCAATTAGTAATATTTAAGTCAAATGCCAATTTCTCTCTGGGTTAATTTCAAACCGCAGATTGTGTCTGACCCCTTCCCGAATCACGTCAAAGTGATGAAGGAACTCAGGGGAAAGCTAAGGGCGCAGTTTCAGGCAACGCGGCATCCAGGGCGCGTTGTAATTAGAACCACTACCTCTGGGGACCATGCGGCCACAAAGGAGGTACTGAAAGCGTGTGGAATTAAATTCCACACATACTCGCTTCAGCGACCTCACGTGGTTCGCAGGGTAATCAGGGGTCTTGACTCTGAGACAGACCCCCAGGATATCCGTGCCGGCCTGAAGGACGAACACGGAATCGAACCGCGGTCCGTGGTGCAACTCACCACAACAAAGGTGAAGGAGGGGAAACCCACCAAGGTGCCCCTACCACTATTCCTAGTGGCCATTGAAAAACAGGGGGAGGGAACCCCAAAGATAGACCAGGTGACTTGCCTATATCACACGCGAGTCACAGTTGAGCCCTATCACGGCAGGGAGGGGCCGGCCCAGTGCTACAAGTGCCTGGGCTTTCACCACTCCAGTTTTGCCTGTGAGAGGGCTCTGAAGTGTCTCCGTTGTGCGGGCGAGCACTTGGTAAAGGATTGCCCGACACCAATAGAGAACAAAAGGTGCGCTAACTGCAATGGTTGCCACATAGGCATCTATCGCGGGTGCCCTAAACGACTTGCTATAATGCAAGGTAAACAGGGCAAGGCCGGCACTGAGGTCAGGCAAGGGGTCTCCTTCGCCACGGCACTGGCAAGACACGAAAGTGCCCTTGCACAGGCCGAGGTCGCGGAAGGGGCCCCTACAAGCCAGGTTGCCGCTACAATGACAACGCCAGTCCCAGATAGCGTCATACCCACGGTTGGAAGCAAGGAGACAGCTCCAACGCCTAGCGTCGCTCCCAAGGAGCAACGTCCCCCTAAGAAGGGGAAGCAAAAGCGCTCTGTGGCCAAAACCACAAAGCAACCTGCCGCCGGGAAGGATCTCAACAAAACTGTTGAGAAACTTCCCCCTCCACCAGCATCTACAGCTCCAGCTGAGCCCGCCAATGCTGGCCCGTCCTCCCGGACCGGCCCAGCCAATCCAGAGGCAGCAGTGCCTCAAAACAGCTCGCAACCAACCTTAGGGGACGCATTTGCTTTTGAGGACATGGTAGAGTTCATTCAGTTGGCAACCTGGTTCGCCGACTTAGTCCAGCGCTCCCTCCCGATCTTACGACGCTGCAGGGAAACCATCAACAACCCCGGGATTTCCGCTGTGCAGAAGCATCTTGCGGTGCTTCAAACGGCTAAGGACCTCTATTCTAACTACACGAGCTCTTAATGGCGCATAGAACTGTGCGTTCATTTAGAGCTGCGTTCTGGAACGCAAATGGAGTTAGAGACCAGAGACCTGGCCTGTTAGAGTTCGTAGACAGTCACGGTAATTATATCCTGATGGTCTGTGAAACGCACTTGCATGCCGGTGTACAGTTTACCCTGCCAAGTTACGCCGCCCATCGGTCTGATCGGGTCGGCCGACAGGGCGGTGGTACTGCCATTTTCATAAAGAACCATCTCGCCCACACTCCTGTTACCATACCTCCGCTACAACACCTGGAAGCAACCGCCATAAGGCTGTCCTTGGGCGGGAACGACCTAGTGCTTGTGGCGGTATATGAGCCGCCGGATGGACGCTTCCATGAAGCGGACATCACGGCACTCCTGAAGCTACACCACAGGGTTTGCATCGCAGGCGACTTCAACGCTAAACACCCAAGCTGGCACAGCCGCATCCAGAACGTTAAGGGCCGGGGACTGTACCGTCTCATTAGCGGGAACCCCGCCCTTCACGCGCACGGGCCGAGAGGTCCAACCCACTACCCGGCACGCGGCGCCGCGGATGTCATTGATTTCATGATCACCAAGAACATTCCATTTCACTTGGACCTCTCCGTGATTAACGCTCTGGACTCTGATCACAACCCTGTTGTGGTCGACTCAGACGTTAATCTCACTGCGCTGGGAGTACCGGACTGGGTGGAAGAAGTCGACTGGGACGCAGCCGTCCTTGCCCTTCAAAACTCCGTGGAAGCAAATCCTCGAATAGACTCGATTGAGGCTCTCGAGGAGGCGGCCGCGGGGTTTTCATCCTCAGTCCTAAATGCGGTACGTGCTCACACACACCGCATCCCTACCGAAGCACCAAACCCGACATCTATCCCTGTTTCACTGAAACGCCTCATTCAAGCAAAGAATGCTGTCAGACGGCTATGGCAGAGATTCCGACATCCTAGGATAGGAGTAATACAGCAGAGGTTCAAATCCCTGGTGAGACGACTCCTAAGAAAACATAGGCAAGCAGCTTGGGACGAAACATTGCGTCACGTAAACCTCCAGGAGAGGAAACCGTGGCGCATCGTCCGAGGCTTGCGGAAAGATAAATCTGTACACCAGCATCCTGTGCATAGCCCTCGGGGAAGACTTGTCTTTGAACCGAGGGGAAAAAGCAGAGGCGCTAGCAGACTATCTGGAAACTCAATTCCAGCCCAGGGAAGATCCACAGAACGATGACCATACTGACCTCGTGGAACAGGCGGTAGAAGACTTCTTAGAAGTCGGACCCGCAGGCCACGAGGAGTTTCACATCCCGATAGTTACCCCTCGCGAGGTAACTTACACCATCAAATCCCTAAAAGCCCGAAAATCCCCTGGACAGGACCGTGTAACAGCAGAAATGCTCCAGCACCTTCCCCATAGAGCCGTGATGCACTTGACCCGCATTTATAACGCATGCCTCAGCATGCGCCATTTTCCAGTTATCTGGAAACAGGCGCGTGTGGTGTGCGTTCTAAAGCAGGGCAAAAATCCGGTCTTTCCATCCAGTTATCGATCCATCAGTCTCCTACCAGTTATCTCGAAAGTATTCGAGAAACTGTTCCTGTCCCGCCTCGGACCTCTATTGGAGGGAAAAGGTCTCCTACCTGAACATCAGTTTGGTTTTCGTTCTGGCCACTCCACGACTGAGCAACTACTGCGCGTAGCCGAGAAAGCTTCCCTGGCTTACCAGGAGAGGGCTAAAACGGTGGCAGTGTTGCTTGACGTGGAAAAGGCATTTTCTACCACTTGGCATGAGGGGCTTGTCTACAAGCTCATACAGCACGAAATCCCCCCTCCATACATTTACTTGGTGGCTAGTTTACTACAGGAACGTAGCTTCCGAGTGAAGGTGGAGGGATCATTCTCAAGAGAGAGGCCCATTGGCGCAGGAGTCCCCGAGGGCAGTGTACTGTCACCGGCACTCTTGGCAGCTTACATGGCCGATCTCCCCACGCACCCCAACACACACATCTGTCAGTATGCGGACGATCTCATGATCTTCGCTACTAACAAGAACCCGCGCTACAGTTACCGACAAGTACAAGCCCTCTGTGCCATCAATAGATGGTGCGAGAACTGGCGTATGTCAATTAACCCGGAGAAAAGCTCTGCGATTCTCCTGGCAAATACGAAAGCCAACCGGCTCCCGCGAGACCTCGTGCTTCGGCGCCGTCGGATCCCCTGGGTCACTGCGGCGAAGTATCTCGGGGTCACGCTGGACCGGCGGCTGACGTATAGACATCACGTCAGGGGCAAAGTACTGCAAGGCCACGCTGCTCTCCGGCAGCTATACCCAATTTTCAGTTCCCTAACCATGCCCTTACGCCTGAAGCTCCAGCTGTATCGAGCGATCATCCCGCCTCTGGTCCTGTACGGATGTGAGATCTGGGGAGTGGTGGCAAAGTCCACCTTCATCAGACTCCAGACGCCGCAGAACCGGGCATTAGGGATGATCTATGATACCGGCTGGAGATTTCCTGCCCATATCCTCCACGAACATTCCGGTATCCCGTACATTGTCGACGTGATTAAAACTCGCGCTCGAACAATGTACAACAAACTCCAGAACCACCCTAATCCTCTGGTGAATACTCTGGGACAATACGACCAGAGAGAACCACGCCGACTACCATCAAAAAGACTACCAAAGGACATCTTAAGTCCGGCGGTTTAACTTTGAAGATGGGAAAGGCGAAAGTACAATCTGTATTCAAAACAGAGAAACACACCTGTTTTCAGTTCACCTCTAAGTGAGTGACTGACGGCCAGAACCCTGGTGGGGATTAGCGCGTCGTCTGAGTGGCTGGAAACAACCAATCAGCAGCCGCGCACAGCCCGCTCGCGGACCAATCGCTGCCCCGCCCCTATAAATACCCCTGTTCCAAAAATTGTTTCCCAGTGTAACACATATCCCTGTAGAGACCTAATCGAAACCATCGCGCAGGTTAAGCCGTATAACGGCTAGGTACTGCGGTAAAGACACTCGGGTGGGGGGAATAGCTTCCCCACTCGACTCGAACTGCCTCTGGCCTCTCTGTCATGGACAACAATGAACGCAGCGCTTGCCACAAAAATACTCGTACTGCCATTGTCACAACGTATCATAAAATTGAAATGTGAAGTTGCAGACGTGTTTCTAAGTCAGTTTGTTACAAGTCGTCATATTGTTAAGAAGAGTTTAAAAAAACTGGTATTTCTTGTGCCATTAATGGTTCTTACGACATGTTGTGGAATAGTGAAAATGAAGATGTGTTATCTGAACCAGATATAAATGAAAAAAGTGATGATAGTGACGGAAGTGAGACCGCAGAACAGTCAGAGAAAAGAAACAATTAAACAATACATTGTAGGCCCAATGAAACTGCGGTATGTATCCAGTTCATTCACAAATTACTGTATACCTATATAACTTTTACATAATACTACATGGTTTGCCTTCCTTTCTGAATTCCTAGAAGCACCACTCGCATAATTTCCTCCCCAGTGTCTTCAAGCAAATTTTTTGAGAAAAAAAGGGGCGAGAATTACGCGATAAAATACGGTATTCAAACCGTCACGTAACTCTCATTTTCACTCCGGTAACAAAAATATTTACACGAAAACATTCCTAGAGAATCGGATATAATAAAAAAACTAAAAACTCAACATTGTAATATTTTATCACCTAGGCCCAATTTTCAACTTGAAAGATATGAACTCCGTTGAAACATTAGATTGCAAATGAAAATTATCTGCTTAGATGAGGAATTTATATTTGAAGCAAATTATAGGATTAGAGAGCCTATTGTATCATTTTAAAGAGACAGAAATTGTTCTGACAGGTTTTAATTGTGCAGCTTGCAATCCTTGACCATCTTCGCTGCTGTATACCGGTAACGCTCACGTGCATATCTCCGCTCTCTTTCTTTCGCATAGCGATATGAGCCGGCAACAGCGCTCCATAGCTGAGTAGGGATTGGAGCTACTCATGTGCCTTCTTATTTCGTGCTCCCTATAGTAAACAATGCATGGAAGTAAGGAATTAATAAGCGATATTATCATAGTGATATTAACGATATTTCCAACTTCTGACAGATAGCCACGTGGGTTAGGGGTCAATGTCCTGCAATGAGGATTACTATTGAAAGTAAAATATCAAAGGAGGCCTAACCTACTTATCTAGCGAGCTTTCAGAATTTGAAATTGGCGTTTAATTCCACTACAACTTTTCCAATATACTGCTCCCTCCTAGTACAACAAACAACTTTGCAGGTAGCAAGCGTGACAGAGGGAACGGCAGTAAACGGTGGCACACATTATTGAATATGTGAGAGTTGCTCTCCGGTAAAATTTAAGACATTTGCGCTCAACGTTCCAGTTTTGGGAAACCATTATTGCTTAAGGGTGGATCATTAATTAGGAGAGGGTAAATCGTCCCCTGTTGTTAGCAGAAACCGGCCTTGTTAGTTATTCTTACTTCCCCAGTCGTGATAGATTGAAGTTTATTTTTGCGCGGTCGTTTTCTCAGTATTCTCTGTAGATTTCATGGAGTTCGGCGAAATTAGCTGCAGTTAGCCACTTTGATCTAACGGGAGAGCAAAATACCTCCGAACGGACTGCGCGGTGTTTTTTCACTGGGCGTATGGAAACATCGTAATGGACTGCTGCTCTAAACAAACGCTGCTGACGTGGTTTTGATCTGAAATATTGAATTGACGGTGTTGTGATGCGGTTCAGTTGTTAGGAGTGACTTATTATTTTGTCATGTACTTAGTGTCAAAGTGTATTATGGCTCAGCGTATGTTTTCTAGTGCACAGCGTGTATTTATTTATTATTCGTATGTGTTCACTCAGTCAGCTCGCCAAGTGAAAATGCGATTTGCAGAAAGATTTCCAGGTGTAAAAGTTCCAGGTGATACAACATTCCATGAACTTTACAATAAATTTTAGGCCACAGGAAGTGTTCAGGCTAAGAAATCTAAAAGACGGCGTACGGTTCTTGCCGAAGAAACATTAGACGACATCGGTCATCATTTGGAGAATTTCCTCCAAAAATCGCTTAGGCGTCTTTCACTACAGGCAGGGATTTGTTATGAATGTTTCCAAAGAGCTACTAAATTGCTGTAGTTAAAACCATATAAAATAACTATGGCACATGCTCTTCAACCAGGTTATCCTGTAATTAGGTTCACATTTTGTGAGTGGACCCTCCATAGTGTATACAATGGCGAAATTGACCCATATTTAATATTTTTCACGAACGAGGTTTGGTTCCACCTTCATGGATATGTGTGTACACAAAATAATCTTTATTGGAGCTCCGAGAAGCCTAATATTGTTCATGAAGCACCTCTCCATGACGAAAAAAGTGGTGTATGGTGCGTCATTAGTGGAGAAAGAGTTACAGGCCCAATTTTATTCGATTCAACAGTTGACACCCGTACATAGGTGAACACAATTTTGTCCCCCGTTTTTAGAGAATCAACAGACAAGGAGCGCGACTTTGCCTTTTTGCAACAAGACTCAGCTCATAGGCCAATCTTTCGATGAGAACAATTGAAAGCGTGTTTCAGGACAGAAAATTATTAGTAGAGATTTGTGGCCCCCTAGGTCTGCCGTCCTAAACCCCTGCGATTTCTATCTTTGGGGTAACTTAAAGTGTACAAGACAAACCCACACACCCTGAAAGAATTAAAACAACATGTCCGCCAGGAAAGGGCCAGCATTCCTCAACGTGAACTACGGCGAGTGATGGATAGTTTCCTAAAGCGGTGCCAAAAATGTATGGACAACGACGGTGGTCAGCTTCAGCATGTCTTTTTCATAAAGTTGGTATGTAAAGCCTTTAAAAGTAGTTTTAAAATGTATGGTTTCATCAACGCCTTTCTATGATAGCGGCAGACGGCAAAGTGCGTGGAGGACGCGGAAAGTCAAAACACCGCGCAGCCTGTTTGGAGGGTTTTGCTCTCCTGTACAACGGGTATCAATGTATAGTCAATCATACAAACAAGGAAAACGTCACTCATTAGAGCTGTATGAACTACAAGAAGAAAAACTGTAAACAGCGCATTTCAACAAAAAATGTCATTTTGGGAGAACAGCTGGATATGTGTTCCGGGTGTTGCAGCAAATGAAGTTCGGAAACAAATGACTAACGCCAGAAAACGCGTGAAAGAATCCGATAAATCCAT
Source organism: Tenodera sinensis (assembly GCA_030765045.1). Taxonomy (NCBI): domain Eukaryota; kingdom Metazoa; phylum Arthropoda; class Insecta; order Mantodea; family Mantidae; genus Tenodera; species Tenodera sinensis. The sequence continues at coordinate 166,645,809 of CM060964.1, forward strand.
TTCAAAAATATATGCGGAAGAATTTGGAAAACTTGAATTGCGGTGACGTTTTTGTGACTACTGTGCCAACGTAGACAAGCAGTAAGCAGGCGCTACATTGCATTCGAGGAAACACTGGTGTATTACAAGATCCAGCTCTTCCAGAAGAATTAACTCTCAACAATTATTACTTACAATGAATGACAGAGAAAATTTCCTTTTACACGGTGACAATAGGGGACCTCAAGATGGGATACTAGTGTTTGTTAGTGCAAAAGGCAGAAACTGCCTTCCCCCTTTTGTTGATGGAGCATTCAAGAGTTCTGTTAAGCAATTTAAGCAGGCATTCACGATCTACGCTATCTGGGAAGTTCTTTCCAAGATACCAACGCCAAACCTGTGCTGTATGCACTTCTGCCAAATAAGAAGCGCGGAACTTAAGATAGATTGTTCTCGGCTGTGAAGAATTGCTTGCCGGGCTGGGATCCAAGGACAGTGGTTATTGACTTTGAGATAACTATCAATGAGTCAATAAACAATTTGTTCCTATCAGTGGAGATTGTGGCTTCAATTCCCATGTCAACCAATGCTTGTGGAGGAAAGTGTAGGAGCTTGGGCTAGTTACAGAATTCACGGAAAATGAATTTTGGCATCATATTCGTACGTGCGCTGCATTGGTACCCTCACCTTCAAACATGATTGATGATGCGTGGTTATGCATCCAGGAAAACACACCTGAAATGAATGAATGACACAATTTATTTACTTAGCAATGAAAAAAGATTGGAAACGTGAACTATGTTCTTTGGCAGGTAGCAAGCTAATTAGTGAGAAAGCACTTTATATGTACTCGGACTCAGATATAAGGATGATTGAGTGCAAGTGTCCCGCACCCACCCTGTTGCCAAGGGCAGCTAACCTCCAGGAATTTGGTCGGGAGTGTCCTTAAAATCGTGGTTCTGTGTGCAACCAGTTTAAATGCCATAGCGGGATCGTAACATCCATGTGAAAAATCGGACACATGGGGACCGATCTTTGAATTTTCCAAAATCTAAAGTAGTCGAGTGAGTCTTTTGATTTTTTTAAACTTGCCTTACATTTGTATCAAGAAATTTCAAAGTTTGGCGATATATTCTGTCCGTGTGTATGTGACTGAACTGCTCCTAAACGGCTAGACTGATGTTTGACATTTTGTGTATGTGATCAAGGTGATTCGAGGATGGTTTAGATTCACAATTTGACCCGATATAACATGTTCTTTGTAATTAATTAATTAATTAATTAATTAATTAATTAATTTATTTATTTATTTATTTATTTATTTATTTATTTATTTATTTATTTATTTATTTATTTATTTATTTATTTATTTATTTATTTATTTATTTATTTATTTATTTATTTATTTATTTATTTATTTATTTATTTATTTATTTATTTATGTGTTGTTGATCTTTGGATAGTTTAGATTCGGTTCACAATTGGATCCGTTAAGCAGCGCTGCGATCGGGTTTTTGACTTTCTGGTATTTTGTTCCGCGATAGGATTCTAGGATGTTTGTGTCGCATATTAGCATACATTAAAAGTGCGCGCTTATTGAGCAAAAGTAATTAAATGTGTACTTAAATATTACACATTGTGCAAATTTGAGGTGAGTATTTTACCTGATTTGTCACGAATTCCAATGATGTATACACATGCCAGTGGCGGCTCGTGGATTTACCGGATGGCGTGCTACGCTCTCATACACTGCTAATGTAAATGTACTCACCTATTTCTGATTGTAGTAGTAAGTCGGCCCGACGATTTTTCATGCCGGCAAACATGTTGATGACTTTCGTGTTAAAGTCTGATGCTTGGAACTAGATTCCTTTCTACAGAGAACATGGCGAGAGTCAAGTTTCGGTCCTGCTTCATTTTGTTCCTTAGGAAGTACTTGATCCGCTTTATTGTAGAGAAGCAACGCTCCGGTTCTGCTGTATTTATAGGAATCGTGATGGTAATCCTAAGAAGATTTGCTTTTCATCCAAAGCTTCAACCGGATTGTTTCAATAAAGCATCTCAAGTAGTGGTAATGCCCCACTCCCATGATGAATTCTGACCTTTCATAAATGATTGAAAGCTCTTACTTTAGTTTTTTTACTGCTTGTTTAGCATATGATGTGTCATTACAGCCATGTCTAGAACATGCTCTGGAAAATGTAGTGGTAATGCCCCACTCCCATGATGAATTCTGACCTTTCATAAATGATTGAAAGCTCTTACTTTAGTTTTTTTACTGTTTGTTTAGCATGTGATGTGTCATTACAGCCATGTCTAGAACATGCTCTGGAAAATTTCTCCAACATTCTTCAAACTTTTCGGTGTCTAAGAGCAGAGCTTACAAACATCAAGATGAATTACTGACTCAAGCCGGCATTTCGTCTTTCTTGTGATGCCATCGCACACCTCTTTAACGTCAGCGATTTTGTTGCAATCCCTTCGCTTGAACCCATGTTGATCTTGCAAGAGCTTGGATACTGCCCCTACCAACGAAAAATTAAATAATTTTAATTATTAAATAATTTTAATTTTTCGTTGGTAGAGGCAGTATCCAAGCTCTTGCATAGTCCGTCGATCATCTGCACGAAGTTTTTCACCGAATGGCCAACTTTAATGCAATCAGTTTTCCTCATCTGTAGTTGGTTGTAGAGGATATTAACACGAGGCATTTATAAACGGTGAAAGAAATCTAACCAGAACAGAAATTCGCTGCCTTGCAAGTTGTGTCATAGTCCTCTTGCTTCTCTTCCCGTATATTTTGAAAAAGAAGCCTCAAGTACAAGAAGGCACTCAATAAGTGCTTCTCTATTTTCAAAAATACAACTCGCTGTGCGGGACTTAAAATTGCATCTAGTGGCAGAACCGGCGGCAATACGACGTTCACATATTTTTTCGAGAACTGAAATACGCTGGCGTGAGCGTGAGAAGAAAGCAGGAAATCCTGACAGGATGGAGAAAAGCACTCCTGATGATTTGTTTTGCGAAGCAGGTTTCTCTTTATAGATTTAACTGATGGGCATAACGGTGTACATAGTGTGTCAGAGGATACTGTTCTCTTATTTTAGATCGTACACAATTTGTTATTCCCCTTATAACAGCGGCGCCATCAAATGCTTGTGCAATGATTTTGTTTGGTGTTGACTTGAAATGACTGTTTATCTCTCTAAGCAGACACTCGGGTAATTGAATGGCAGTCTGTCCATTAAGATAAAAGAAAAGAAAAGAAAAAAAAAACAAACAAACAAACAAACAAAAAAACCAAAACCTTCCTTAAATATCACCGTTAACCTCGTATCGATACACGAGATCCAGCTGCTGATGCTCAGACACATCTGTAGCCTCATCTGCCGTTAAGGCTACAGATTTTGTCTCCTTCAGTTCTTTTATTTAGTTGTGGCAGACGTCCAACACATTGTAACAGTTCATTTGTGTTGTTTTTGATGTCAATTTATCAACAGTACTTGTCTCCATGTGATTTTTTGCAGCACTGTCGACACTAGTTAACAAGTTAATAACTCCTAAAAATATTCCAGAATTTTCAGATTCTTTTGTCCCGTGGTGTCCCCTTATTGCCAATTCAAAGTCACCACACAACTTAATGCAGCCTATCATTTTCGACATTTATTTCGATTCCTCCTTTCTGCTTCCTTCTTTACTCCTTTTTTTTTAGTTTAAGAGACTCGTTATATGCAGAACTGAGCTATACACCAATGTTTACTGCACCAGGAGTGGTGAAATCCGGGACGTTACTCAAGTTTCTCCTACTCGATATACGCCTATTTACATATTTATTGAAATGCTCTAGGTCCTTTATGCTACTTTTTGACCAGGAACCATTACTTCCGAACAACGGGTAAGGAAAGCAGAAAAGGGTATTTCGAATAATACATGTGCTGATAAATCGGTGTTAAAGCAAAGCCTGATGAAAAATTGGTTTAGAATGTCTTTAATACTGCTGCCAGAGTAGAGAAATGTGGATTTTCAGCAGCTCGTTATCAACATTCTTAAGATTTAATGCTGCAAAAATCTCTCAAATCTAGGATTAATCACCTGACAGTGCGACACTGAACAACGATTAGCTACCTTCTTGTGCTGTGAAGCCTACTCCAGAGACGTTTCGTTGATTGCTCATGTGGCTCAATTTGTAACGTCAAAGGCTGTAGTTACAAAGGTCGTGGGTTCGTTACCTATCATGCTGTTATTAATTTTTCTTTCTTTCTTTATTCCATCTGAAGAAGAGCATTAACACTACTATCATTTCCCTATTCAGCTCACACTAGAAATTTTGAATAGGGTACGACAATCGTTCCTTCGCCACTGTCAATTTTGCCATTTAAATTCAGGTCACAATTTCAAGCAGTTCGCATAAAAGTGACGTAAAGTCGTAGATGTTTTTATGCTTTTACTCTTTCTTAGACCCTTTAAACTACTTTCCATTTTGAAGAAGAGCATACGAACGTATTAAGCAGGTTTCTACTTTTTTTTTTTAGCAAGAATTGTAATTAATTGTACTGACATTGAAATAAAACTGCATACATTGAATCACTATTTAAAATGTAGATCAAAACAGCATTAATATGCTCTACTCAAAATAAAGAAAAGAAGAAGAAATAAAAATAGAAGTGAACGAGACGAGAATTCGAAAACGACGAAGACCTTATGCTCGAGCGCTATTCATTGCGCTCTCCAATGGTTGGTATTAGTGAGTGCGTACTGGCACTTGAGAAACTTCTAGGCCTAACTTCGAAATTTGAGGGAACAGGTCATAATTCTATCTCCAATTACTTGTTTAACACATCTCCATATCCTATGAAAATATTTCTTGTAGTTCATTAACATCCTGTATATGCTTACCGCACTGGTGAGGTTGGTGATACAATTCCTGAGCTTACAATAATAACTGCGTAGTAAGTTTTAGTTAGCATGTATTGGGAAACGATTTTCAATAATTCGTCCTTATGGCTTAAAATTTACATCGTAATACGCTGAAAATTCTAAAAGTAATATAACCGTGAAATGTAGACTTTGAATGTTCAATTGTTAGGTGACTTGACATCCAGATTATACATTTGTCATAACATTTAAAATTAATAATTAATAATTTTGAATCTTGTTAGAAACTATGGACCAAACTTATCAACATACTTCTAGAAAATTTAAAAAAATAAAAATAAAGTTAGAAAATTCAAGAACGTTGCAGCCCTTCGGCAATGTTTATTTGAGTCTTCGTGTAAGTATGAATTTCATTCGGATAACAAAACTTTTATATGAGAACATTTTAAAATGAATTTGTTAATAAGTATAAATGCCAAAAAGGAAAGAATTCTTAACGATTATCGCTCAGTGTTTACCAGTAGGTTACTATTATTCAGTCAATTTACTTAACAATAATTGTTAAGTATTATTCTTTTACGAAGTTGTGATAGCAGAATAACTAATGACTAGTACTTAACAACCATTTGAAATTGAGATTTAATTTTGATGAATATTTTGCCAAATTTGATCACTTAATGTAGGAAGAATCTCAGTTGGTCTTTTCTTATTCCTAAGTAGCGGGTGAACAAAAATTTCATTCCGAAAAAGTGCAATAGCATGTCCAAGATGCTTAAACTTCGTGCATCAATATAGTTTAGGCTGGACTTAAAAGTGCATTCCAGAGAGTTCTCAATCTGACGATGGTATCTGGGACCGAAAAGACAACAGGCACGTGTTCAATTTAGCAGTATATAAAGTATGTGTAAGAAAACGCATGAGAGATGTGTTAACGCACCTTGTGCATGTGGGTAGGAGGTGAACGTTTACTTCATAGAAATGTAAAATCTCATGTCCAAAAATCTACAAGTGATTCATATAAATAACCTTTTATTTACACAGAAGTATACCATACTATACTTAAATTTAATAATTAGGGCTCGGAGGTTTAGGTAAATACACATTGTGTTTGCGTCCTAGTATGAACTTGAAACTTAGCTTGGTGTTCTGGGTATTTACACCGGAGCAAATACTTTGTTTTATTACACATAAAAATGCATATTTTCTTATTTTTATGTGAATAAATATTTTTGGATATCCACATAAATTACCCTAAAATCGCATAAAGGAAACATTTTAAAAATAATTTTCACATAAAGGACATAAAAGTAGCAGCAAATTATTTTTAACAAATCACCACCCACTTGTTTAATGCTCAATTACGCAGGTTGGATGTCGCAATTTATTATTCATTAATGGAAGAACTGATATGTCAGCTGTAGTATTGCTTCAGTTGGAGGAAAATATAAACATCCTGATTACTCTAGCTACATGAACGTGCAAGATAAGAACGGGGAATTCCTCCACTGCACCTGTTATCGCTTCACAATCCGGCTTGTATAGTTATACACTGAAACTGCATAGTCAAATTTAGTCATCTGTGAATCTGCAGAGATTATACCACATTCTAGTTCTGTTGTGTTGGGAAATTACATATCGATAGTTTTCAGTTCACAGTGGATTAAACATGTCTGGCGTGAAAAGTAGTGCAACCGCCACTAAATGATGCGAAACTTAAGACACTGTGTTAAGGAATAATTTTGTAACTTTTCCGCAATTCTTTGTTTCCTTTGTGATTCTATAAGAAACAGGAAGTGCGTAGAACCATAGACTGTGCTCTTGTCTCTGGAAATACACGTTTCTCAACTGCGTCTCGGTATTTGAGCTAATTATTTAAGCGAAAAGTAGTATTTCACAGGCATGTTAAAACTAATACATGCACATAATATGCATCTTAGCAAAAAAGTGAGATGATAGTGACAAAAAGTGATAAAGAAAGGAATTGTATTGGTAATGTTCGCAACCTTCAGAACATACGTTCGACTCCTTGCTCGTTATTAACCCCGCACTGGGAAGGAAGGAAGGAAGGGGCGCAGACCGCATATGATATCGACGTTGGCAGTCCATCAATGCAATCGATATGCAGATGACATGATATTGTATAACCATATCGTGACATTCGGCCCAGGCTCTGTGACAGGCACAACGCGACTATTCCGACCACTATTTGATATATCACGGCAACCGTCCTTTTAAATTGATTATCTAAACTCCTGTACCTGACTCAACTGCTACATTTTACAAACTTTGCTGGAACTCAAATAGCTCCCAAAAGATATGGATCAATCAGAACAAGGGAAGCTAGCTTGGAAATCCCTTTTGTGAGATTTCTTTCGCTGATATAGAAATGCCAGAAAACTCCATGTTTCTCTATTTACATAAAAGGGAAGTGTCCATATATCTTATTTTGTAAATGCACCAACTTCAGGAATCAATTATTTTTGTTCTACTGATTCCCGTCATCTACCGGTAGCTATAAATTAAACTCCGTGAGAAAATACACACTGCACATGAATTATTTAACTAGAGTTGGTTAGAGACCGACCGGAGCCTTGCCACTCCAAGGTTACATAAGCTTCCGCGTGTAGTAGTTTTACCCTGAAAGGCACGAGTATTCTCACATTGATCTCGAACTCTCAAATTCGCACAAAACATCCTTAAGAATATAAATCATGCATAGTAAACATAACGTTCACAGACTTATACATGTGAGGTTTTGCATGTTATCGCAAGAGACCGTTGAGTGATCATCTCTTCAACTCCTAAGAGAGAGAAACTGCTTAACACACGGAAATAAGACGTCAACAAGAAAAGAAGAAAAACTCATCGCATTTTCAGTATCGTAATTATATTCTAGTATCTTCCATCAACAGAATCACAAAATCCCTGATTAAAGTAATTACAATACCTGAACAATTAATGTTTTTCTGCTAGCTTAACCATGCTGCAGAGTCGAAACAACATAGAGCAGAACAATATGCTCATATATTGTTAAAAGCAAAGTACAAATCCGTAGTAAAATATACTAACCAGGAGGCAGGTAACGATGTGAACATTATCATGGTATAAAGCGTAATTACTGATTAGTACGTTTTTTGGTATTGAAGTGCTTTAAAGAGAAGTGATGCAGAATGTGCTGTATGCCCACGACAAGAAGGTTAGAGGGGAATGAAGAGCAGAGGGGGCTTGAACTGTGTATCTAGTCCGGTAGCGGACCTGTTTACTAGGAAATGAGTGTATGAGAGCGCATACTTCTAGCTATGGGTGAGTTATGTGACAACATTGTGTATTTTAAACGAGCCTTGCATCCTTGTCATTCTCGGAAACTAGGCATAACACCGTGCGGGAAGCACAAAATGATTACGCTACACATTCCTAAGACTTGCCTTCTTGTCCTGGGCATACAGTAAGTGACTGGTGAAATGTGTATATTGTGTGTGTGCGTGTGTGTGTGTGTGTGTGTGCGTGCGTGCGTGCGTATGTGGGTGTGTGTGGTAACGGAGAGGGCGACACCTCGATCCACCGCGACAGGGATCTCTTGAGGTCTATCATGCCGCAGGGGGAAGGGTCGAAGCGAAGCGAGACCGTAGACTTGTCAGAGAGCGAAGCCGAGGGACGCACGGAAGTCCCTAACAGTTACAGATATTGACACCTGGCGCACTACCCAGGGAGAGGGCGACGAGGCGACCCTTGCTGCCAGGACAGCAACTTCCAGGTTGACAGCAACATGTCAGAGTGCGCGGCCACGGAATCGAACCCGCGAACTCCCGAATGCGGACAACAGACGTTACTGCCTGAGCCATGCCACTCGGTATGTGTACATTGTCCTGCTTACTTCACTTCTACCTCTTGATTGTACTTTGAGGATTGATTAGCAGCACCATCAAGTCAGTATTGTGTTACGCGCATCGTTAATGTCTTCAGTTGAAGCTTGTGTTACCCTTTTGATGAAAAATGTTACAATATAATCATTACACTGAAATATGACTATTTGGTTTCCAGTATATTGATATTTTGCCTCTTTTCTGTACCAAATTCCTCTCTTATGACTTCTTGTGGTAAGATGCAAAGCTTTGGATGGAAAAATCTCTGACCACGGTTTTTGTTATGAACGAAATGTACTCTTAGGAATGGATTCGTGTGATTATGAGCGTTCCAGATTACTTTTATCCCTTGCCAGAGAGTATTTTGGAGTGACACATATAACTAAAGTGAATGAGTTAAACAGTTTTTTTACACACGTATTTACTACACACTGCAAATTTGGTTTTAACCTTCCCTTTGCACAATGCCACTGATTTGTCAACTTTCCGTAATGATACAAAGGCTAGTCATTGCATGAAGTGAAGTAAGAAATGAGCACTGGAGCCAGAAACAGCATCTCTTGAATAAAGTCATAACGAAAACGAGATTATTTAACAAGAAAACGAGGTGGAGGGGGTGGGGTTAGCGTACATCAGTGCGTTTCATCTCCCGTACTAGTTGCTGCAAGACAACAGACAGTAAGCAATGCAAAGAACTTGAACGCCCTCTTTAACCTGCCAGAATCGAGGGACAAATCTTCATCGCTCAAGAAGTTAGCTTACGTCAATCCCTCCTAAAGGACTGCTATCAACGTTGTACTTGCAGGCATTCACAGAGTAGATCGCATTGCACTATCAAAAATATGCTTATGACTAGGGCTGGGAAGTTCATGCCCTAAAAAACACTGAAATATGCATGCATATATGCTCTTAAAAACTTGAAAACATGCCAAGAAATATGCACTATTAATTAAAACGATTGATGTCCCTTTGCAGTAGACAAGACGAGTTAGTATAAATAATAAAGTTACCGTATTCCTTAGACGTTGAAGCAGAAGTGGTCCGGCTGCTAGTATTAACTGCTAAATTGCTGTTCACAACAAGCACTTTGCAAAAATGTTCAACTGTAAAACATCGTATGTTGTCTCGCAAAACACTTTTGTAACGTGAAAAACTTCTCTCCACGTTATAAGATGTTATCGGGCATATTTATATGATGTTAACTGCTTCACAGAGAGTCAAGTCTCTTGGTGTGACAAATGGTTTTCTTTCGAGGATGTCTCGAATATCGCACATCTGTTTATAACCAGAATTTTTTGAAATTATATTATTCACTTTCTCTTACACTTTTTGTCCTATGCTACCAGGAACTGAACTTAGGTCACATATTGTTTTTTCAAACACAACAAGTGATTCATGCAAAGGAGATCCTACAGCTTCCAATGCCGTTATGGCTGTTGGTAAGAAAGAAAAATGGACAGATATGAAACTAAGATCCTCTTTTAACCCAGTGCCTGACAGAATATTTTGCGCAGTTTCCATTTATGAAGCATCTTTCGAGTCCAATGAATTAACAACCTCTTCGACTATTTCTGCGTGCTCAGTATAATATAAAACTGCATCGACCCATGTTCCCCATCGAGTTAACACTGGTGCAGGAGGAAGTCGGATATTAGGTGCTGTTGATCTAAACAACTTAACTCTTTTAGGAGATTTAACAAAAGCAGGATTGGGATATATTCTTCACCACTCTGACCTCTATGTGATCTGCAAGAGGAAATGGATCGAGACCACCTTCAAATATGCCCGGCAACTTCTAGTGCCCCATCCATCAGTGAAAAATATTGGAGAGCAAGAGGATTAATGACTTCATTGTCAGAAATCCAGCATTAGCTAACAAGACCAACAAAAATGTTCTTGGTACTAGACACAAATCTATCTACCAGCGGGAAAGAACCACGTATTGTCTCAGAAATGCGATGAAGAGCGTGTGCCAAACAAGTTATATGAATTAAATTAGGAAAAATACCTTTCAGAGTTTGTTCTGATTTTAGCATATAAGGACCTGCATCAGTAAGAAATAAAAGTAACCGGGCGTATTTGATTCCACATGGGCATAGTAATTTCAAAGTGTCCATCACAAACTGGGTCACAGTTATATTGTCAGTGGCCGAATTTTCGCACACATTAAGAAGATAAGGTGTAGTCTTTTGTTCATTATTTAAAGCACCCACGGTTATATTAGCAATAGAACGGCGCTCAGAATCAGGGGTTTCATCAACAGACAACCACAAAACTGATCCACTAATTCATTTTTGTATATTTGACAATACGTTATAGTAACAATGTCCTACATAAGTCTTACGCAGTGTACTTTCTTCAGGCACATGTTGTCGAGTGTACTTGGCAAGAAAGTTTTTAAATGTCGGATTATTAATTTTGAACAAGGGAATATCAGCAGCAAAAAATGCTTGGCAGAAGTCATATAATTCAGTAACCCTACTTCCTAAACACTCTACTAGGTGTTTTTGAGCACGTTCTTTGTTTGCGAGTTTTCTGATTAAATTCTCCTTGTGTTTTGCTGTGTTTATGTGCCGACCTATTTGAAATCTTTTCTCACTCCCTACATTTTTCTCACACGCTCCACAAAACAGTGCCCTACTATCTGTAGATATTAAATCACTCGAAAACTCGTTCTGTAAATTAATTAATCTAGCTCTCGGAGTTGGTTTTATTTTCGACATTTGAAGAGCTTTCTAACATTTTATACGCCTAATTTAATTTGGTGGGAACCAGTTCGCAACACTGTTACGTTTGAAGACCACTACACAACTACTGATTGGCAGGCAAGCGTTGCTATAATCGTGCTGCTCAAAACGTTGACCTGCACTTTATCTTTGCTACTATAAACTAGAGGTCTGCACGGGCTCGGGCCAAGCCCTCAGGCCTAATTTGAAAAATTCTTGTCGGGCTCGGGCCTGAAAATTAAGGGAATAAGCAACTGAAAATGGATTTTTAAAATTTTTCAGCCAAGTTAACTGAACATTTATCTTCAATGCTGTCTTATACCAGCATTAGGGGGTTTTGAATTTTAGTGTGATATATCCTTCAGTTTCCGAGTTACGAAATGTTGAATCCGGATTTGATTATGTTATGCCAAATGCTCTACACGACGAAATTAAAAAAATGCCTATTTTTAAGGTTCTATTATATTTATATGATTATAATGTACAAATCTGTCATACAAATTTGTTTTATTAGCCTCAACTCAAAAGACAATAGTTTTTAAATTTTGTCGCTTGAGATTTCTAGTATAAATTTTTATAAGCTGCAAGTTTCTTTAGTAACTCAAAAGCGTTCAAAAGAAAAGTATATGGCAGATTTACTTGTTTGTGTTTTGGGAATGATACGAAGAATTGCATGAAAACTGCATCATGCGACATTTTCAAAAAGTGAATATGGTGAAAACATAATTTTCAAAAACCTTAAATTTTAAAATGAAAAACATTGTTATTCTGCATTTTTAGAGTACATTATGCAACTACAAGTATTTGTAATATAAAAACTCAACGCATTTAGTATTTTTAAAGCCATGGAATACAAATGTAATGTTTTGCCAGATTTGTACTAAATTTCAGTGTTACATTCACTTAGGAGGCAAAAAATAATGTATGATATTTCTTGGTCACCTATGTTGAAATGCCGAGAATAGCACAATTACCGCAGCATTTCTTTACTAGGAATTCTAAATGATTACTCTGCTGACACGTTTCAAATGCTTCTACTGATGCTAGTCAAAGCACAGAATGAGAGGGTTTGCAACTATATTATTTCTCACTACTCGGCTGCAATTCAATCCATTCCACGTATAAACTCTTACACTCTTATCTGGAACCCAAGGCGTATTTGATTCTTCGCGTGTTTCCTCCTGCTTTGTAAAGTGTAAACACAGCATCAGTGTTTATACTGACACAATTGCAGTTTTTTTTTGGCTGACGCTGTAGAAATGTAACTACATCATTATTGTTCAGCATTTCTCCAAATTGAAACGTGTATTTTATTATTATCATGACATGAATCACTATATATATATATAATACATCAGACATCAGGACCATTGCCCATTGGTCAGCATTACCAAGTTACAACATACAAGTTGTGACACTTTCATTTTTCATAGCCCTTCTGTCTGTTACAACCAAGTTATATGTAGAAAAAACTATCTCGTCAGCATTTGATACTGGTAACCAAAGACATTGAAGGGACTTTTCCTAGAAAAGGTGGTAGCATTCATCAAGTGCGAGTACTGAAAGAAATTTTAGTGCAGCAGGATTAGTTATTCAAGAACGTCGAACCAACCTGAGCAGCCAGAGTGTGTATTCCATTCTCTTTCTGCATGACAATTTGGGTCATTAAACATGGTGAGTCCTTAGTCCAGTAACTTATAATTAATGTTTACTTTGATTTAAAATATGCACAGGCATGCACATATCCATCGTAGAAATAATTATAACCAAAGACCGGAACTTAGGCGGAATGCCTTTTTAAATGCGTCAAATTTATCTTCAATTTGAAAGTGAATCTGTACGAATTATACCTTTGTGATTGAAATGCCACAGTTTTATATTGCCTTTTTCTGCCTTTTTAATATGCCTATTTTACAAAATATATGCTCTTTGTTGCCTTTATTTCATTATTTATGTATTATTTATTAATTATTAAACATCTTCTTAAGGTACATTTTATTTCAACAATCGTTAGACCGTGACAATGAAAGTTACTTCGCCGAATGTATACTATTGTCTTTAAGTTGCAGACGACATAGACGTCCCTCATACAATTCATTATTTTCTTTGCAACAATGAGTGCTGCCGCGCAAATAAATGTATAGATAAAGAAAGCGTTTGGATTAGCACGTGTGTTTATTTTAAAATGCAATAATGAGCAGGTACGGGTCTAACTTTGATTTTCTCTCAGTTTTCATTGCGACGTTGTAGCTAGCAGCAAGGTGCCGAAATTCAATGTTCCTTTACGCAGTAAATTACACAGTTATGTTAATACTTTTGGATCCGGCATATTTTGTACCGACGGTAAAGTACTCACATGCAAAATATACGAGCAGTCAGTGAAAAGAAGTATTTTATACCACAATATATCGGCACAATCAAACACGGCTACAGGCAGAAGATTCCTTTGCTTCCAACAGTAATTGTAACATTGAGTCAAAAATCCCAGGTTGCATTCGACTTATGTAGCTTGCTTCAGCGCCAGAATCCCTTTGTGGAAATTACAGAATCCTACATTATCACAGTTTTTGGAGAAGTATACTAACCAATCTGTACCTAGTGAGTCAAGTTTGCGAAAATGTTACTTAACCGAATGTTACGATGACAATGAAAATAACTAAAGATAAAATGAAAAATAAGATGATCTGGGATATCGACGAATATCGACGAGTCAACTGATACCATAGGTCGTTTCATTGCCAATTTGTTATTGGACGATTAGATCCTACAGAAGATCAATCAATGAAATCATTCCTGCGTACTACAGAGTGTCTTGAGAAAGTTAACAATCGAACTATTGCGCAGTTACTCACCAGTTCATTAAATTTGCTGAGGCCTGAAGAGGTTCAATACAACGCCTTACTTTTCATCAGTGACGCTGCATCATATATGAAAAAGGCTGGAATAGCGTTACAAGTGTTATTTCCAAACATGCTTCACATGACTGCGTAGCACATGGCTTTCCCAGGGTGTCAGTAGAGATAGGATGCTTGTTTCTGAATGTTGGCAAATGGATTTCCAGTATTAAGAAGATCTATGTGTAAGCCTCATCAGAATCCTGACATTTAAGTACATTGCACCAGATGTAACTCTGCCCCCCCCCCCCCAACCTATCATAACGAGATGGGGGATATGTATTGCGGCAGTACTTCGTTTAAAACTTTGAAGTTCTTTAAAATATGACGATCAATTATTGAAATGTGAAATGTATTATAGGGTTTCTCTTATTGCCTGTTTTAGTATTTATAATCCCTTTATTCTGCCTATTTTAACTATTTATAATGTCTTTTTGCCTGCCTATTTTAATAATTTATAATGCCTAAATTTCCCACCTCCTAATTTCTGCTATGGCCAATTGCGGATAGCTTACAACAGATTGAGTACATTAATATTGTTTTATAATCGTATATTGCCCCGATAAACCCTTAGAAACACACCAATAACCTTTTCTTCAAACTTGGAAAAAAAGGTTACTTCTAAGGCTTTAACGAGACAATATCATGATCTCAAAACAATATTAATGTACTAACGTTATTTATGCAGGTACCCAACATTCGCTAGCGTAAGAATTTGGAGCAAAATTGGTATTTTGGAAATAAATAAGTAAATTAATAATAATAATAATAATAATAATAATAATAATAATAATAATAATAATAATAATAATAATAATAATAATAATAATAATAATAATAATAATAATAATAATAATAATAATAATAATAATAATAATAATAATAATATTGTCAATAACTGCAGGATAATTTTGTTTGAAAGAAAATTGCACAATCGGGTTCGGGCCGGGCCTAAGAAAGTCGGCCCGTGCAGACCTCTACTATAAACCTCTCAGATAACGCACTGATTATTTTCTACGAACATACATATAATGAAAGGATGAAACAGGGGATTCACTGCATGACATGACTCAGCATTAGTTCTCGCCATCTCGCGAGTTGCATCATCATGTGCAGTACTATCAATGTAAAAAAAATATTATACAGATGGAAATAATACTAAAAAAAACCATAAAAATAATTAAAATATGCAATATAGGGGCTATAATATTGAAATCTTTGTGAGTTGTGTCACCGTGTGCAATATTACCAATATGAAAAATATTATCCAGATGGAAAACAATAATAAAAAATCATAGAAATCATTAAAATATGCAATATAGGGGCTATAATATTGAAATAATATGCATTTATCAAAAATCAAGAAAATATGCGGTTATATGCACCATAAAATCACGTCCAAATAACTGAAAATTCCATAATTCGTGCACATAATGTAAAATCATACATTTTTAACCTCTATGAAAAAACATGCAAATGCATGAACTTCCTAGCCCTACTTATGACAAAATGTAACATTTTTGGATGAGAAAACTTTCTCCAACTACCGAACAAGCTGGCTCAGGCGGTAAAGTTTGGGGTTCGCATTCGGGAGTTTCGGGTTCGATTATCCTATTCGTTTGGGAGAAGATACATATCAAATATGAGACATTTATTTCTTTGTTTCTGTCCTTTCCTTTTCTTTTCTTTCTCTTTCTTTTGCTTAAAATTTACACAGTATAAATAGTATTGTTTAATAACATCACAACTAAGCAGTTAACAAAAAATGCTTTCAGTTATAAGCAGGTATATACAATTTCACTGATTTATGCCGAAAAGTACATCGCCTGGAACAGATTAAAATGAGAATATCTCGACAAAGAAAACCAGAAAAAAGGAGTTTATAAATTATAAGGCTAAAATAACTTTGTTTCTGACTTTCCGCTGCTTAAAATTTATATAGTGCATATACAGATCCTTCCTAGTCGTACGCAGCTTACTTAGTACCTATATTAGAAGTTTCTTGAGGTTTCTCTTGAATGGCTTTGTATTACAATTTTCTAGGAACCTAGCCTCCAGGGAGATATTTACAACGCTGTATGGCATGCGTTAAAGGGTCGTACAGCTGTAACACCTATCTATATAGAGTTGAAGCTTAATGTTTGTAGTGTTTTATAGCACTAACATACATATTTATGAATTTTGGCAATTTTTGGTCTTTTTTCCGCACAGATGGGTAACCGTAATACTCCGTAAGTGCTCAGGTTTCATGGATTTGCTTTGTGCAGGTTTCTCAAGCGTAACGATTACTTTTCTGTAATCTGTAAAAAAGTTCAAATATAATTTTGCCACGGGTCTTTGTAACCCAATGTTGTCAGTTTTTAAAATGTTTGTATAATACATACTTTAAAAAGTGCTGCACCTTCAGTTATGTTAAAGCCGGCCGTGTTTTACCTCCCATTTTTTACTTCACATTTACCGCCATTTTCCTTTTCCTCAGTATGTCACTTTCAAATCCACTTCTATTAACGTTCGTACATTTTGCTAAGAAATGTTTTCATTACTAGTATGTACATAATAACGTTCGATCCCTGAATTTTTAACCAGGCCTTCTTCACCAGCAGGTTATTCACTTTATTGTCTTCTCCTATTTGCTAAACATTGTCCTTTACGATAAAAGTCGGAATAAGGTTATTTACTATTATTTTTTTCCTGGACCTGACATTGTACATGCAATAATTGTTCTTGCTCTCTGTGATTCAACTGTTGAGCTGGATAGATACAAGCAAGCCAACTTACCAAGGCCAACAACGACGCTGTTGTACCAGGGCCATTTTAATTTCTCGGGCCCAACCCTCCAAGGCGATTCGTGTTTGTGAGGTCACGAGCACAGACAGTCTGTTGAAATAAGTCGTTGGTCGTCAAGAAGTATGTGCACTTACCGTATATATCGTTTCCTTCTAATATACATGAAAATACAAAATGCCTGCCTCGTACGTATGGAGTAATTAACTGTAAAATCAATTGCAATAAGGATAGAGCTATTCTACAGTTTTCTGAGGATCCTCAAAGACGATTAAAAAGGATACCTGTTGTACATTAATAGAACTTTGGGCCAGCAGTGGTGGTGGTGGCGGCAGCGGCAGCGGCAGCGGCAGCGGCAGCGGCAGCGGCAGCGGCAGCGGTGGCGGCAGCGGTGGCGGTGGCGGTGGCGGCGGTGGCGGTGGTGGAGGTGGCGGTAGTGGTGGCGGCGGCTGTAGTGGTGGCTGTGTTGGTGGTGGTGGTGGTGGTGGTGGTGGTGGTGGTGGTGGCGGCGGCGGCGGTGGTGGTGGTGGTGATGACGATGGCGATGATGACGATGACGGTGATGGTAATGAAGATGAGGATGAAACTTCGGGTTGTCCTTTTTGGCAGCCAAAGTGACTAGCTAATGTTAATGAATGTCTTAAAGCCATACTACACATTGATGCAATGAAAATCTGCGAAAGAACGAGCCCTTGCACAAAGGCTGAAATTAACATAACCTCACATTTGTACAGTCGGCTCCAAATGTTTTCCAATGGCAAGAGTTTTCTGAGGGGAAAGGTACTTTTCTTGTCGAGTAGTTGTGCCTGTCCTGAGGGCGGCTTATCGCACGTGTTCATTTACATTCGCATGCAGTCGTCTAAGGTGAGGCAAGCGGGGTAGTTTCTGTTGAGGAACCAGAAACGAAACAGTTTGTTCTACACTTAATTATTCTGTCCAAACAAAAGAAATCTCCGCATCCTTTTCCCAGGTGTTCAAACAGATTAATGTTCATATTTTGTAGTAGTACTGTTGCTTTAGAAACATTGTTAAAATGTTTTAAATAAGAGAACGAATATAATAAATGTTTCCTTTATAATAATAATAATAATAATAATAATAATAATAATAATAATAATAATAATAATAATAATAATAATAATAATAATAATAATAATAATAATAATAATAATAATAATAAAGTGATAAAGTATAACGCTGGACTATTCCACGAAAAATTGGACAGCAAATTATGTTTATTTTGATATTATTATTATTATTATTATTATTATTATTATTATTATTATTATTATTATTATTATTATTATTATTATTATTGTTGTTGTTGTTGTTGTTGTTCTTATTATTGTTATTATTGTTGTTATTATCGTTATTATTATTATTATTATTATTATTATTATTATTATTATTATTATTATTATTATTATTATTATTATTATTATTATTATTATTATTATTATTATTATTATTATTATTATTATTATTATTATTATTATTATTATTATTATTATTATTATTATCGTTATTATTATCATCATCAGCACCATAAACATGTGATATTAGGAAACGCCCAGAAGTGTGGTGGAAAAGATAATTGTGTGTGTGTGTGTGTGTGTGTGTGTGTGTGTGTGTGTGTGTGTGTGTGTGTGTGTGTGTGAGTGTGCGCGCGCGCGCGTAAAAGAGAGAGAGAGTGAAAGTTGTTTAATATCGTATAAGACATCGTTTATAATAATATATAGAATTTATTGTGCCCCAACTCCCGAAAATATTTTTGCAGCCAAATTTATCTCATATTCCTATCTTCAGTGATCTAGAACCCAATTAATAATTTGCGCTGTTTTTCAGCAAAGTCCCAAAGAGCCAGTCACCATGATAGTTTCTTTTGTTGAAACAGGAAAACGTTAGCATTACAATTATCAAACTCATGAGACAGGTGAACCACTTGAGACGGCTCTGGCCTGGACCAGGGTTGCCAATGTTTAAAAGGAAAATTATCGTACCGGCCATTCAAAATTATAAATTTGGGTTCAAAATGATCGTACATCATAAACCAAATGCTCATAACACTTATGAAAATGTAATATTATTGATGTTTAAGGTATCCACTTACAAGATTGATGACCTCAACCAGTATTACAAATTTAATACTTATGTTTCTCGCACTATTCATCTGAAAGTTCATCATCTTCCTCAACCGTTGCAGCATTATACAAATGTGTTGTTGAGATAAACTTTAACATCTCGATCACTTGCAGATTTTCGGATCCACCACATTCTTTCATAAGCTGAGACGACAGAATAAGGCAATTTACCGTATCTAGTGCCAATCTGTTTCTAATCTTCGGTTTTTATTAAACATAGCTTGGAAAAAACACTCTTTCGCGAGAAGTGTTTCTGTGGGGCCATGAAATCACTGATAATGCAAGCTCCGCCAGTTCTTTGAAGTCAGTATTTTCACCTAGGTGACACATGTGTTTAACAGCACTCCAGAAACTGTCAGGTTCAGGCATGTTTTTTTATTTTACACGGAATATCACGTATTCTGATTTTTCTCCATTGATCATCAATTTTCTGAACAGTGTCTTCTTCATTGAGATTACCAGATCTGGGCACACTGGCAACAAGAGGATAAAGGATAGAAGGATTAGTAGGATATGAAATGGTTGGCTGCCTTAGAGGGGTGGAGACAGACCATGAGGACAAAAGTGGTGTCGCTATTTGTAAATAAATTCATTTGGCTGGTGTGAAAAACCAGTGAAAGTGATATTTCGCCGGTATCGAGATTATCGCACACCCCCATAATCATCGTACGGGTTGACAACCATGAGCACATACATTCAAATTATCGTATGCCCCCATAATCATCGTACTGGTTGGCAACCCTGGCCTGGACTGACTACTCGATAACCTTTACCCCTTCCGCCTCCACGGCGAATCCTGTGTGCGTCGGAAAACATTTGGAAGCGGCTGTACATATAGGTGTTTAAAAAGGGTGTCCGATATTGCAACAGCAGTTGGGACTGGTCAAAACTATAATAAATGTTCCTGTAATTATATGTCCGGTAACAAATACTTATCGAGATATTAGCCATTTTAGAAAAACGTGCAATGTTTGCATATTTTCGATAAACTGGGCATACACCAATTTCTTTAATGTCCCCATAACCAAAAAGCCAATGGAATGAGGTCCGGCGAACGCTGAGGCCATGCTACTGGACCTCCTCGACCAATCCATCGTCCATTAAATGTTTGGTTTAAGTATCAGGATCTACTAAGTCCCAATGTGTGGGCAGGAATTGTGGGTAACAGATTGCTAGGACCACACATTTTACAGAACAGATTAACAGGTGCGGTGTATCATCGATTCCTGCGCGATGAGCTACCCATGCTTTGGGAGGAGTTGTGCTTGTGAAAAGGCGACGCATGTGGTTTATGCGTAACGGAGCACCACCCCATTTTGTACGCATCGTGTGCCAATACTTAAACCAAACATTTAATGGACAAAGAATTGGTCCAGGAGATCCAGTAGCTTGGCCTCCCCGTTCTCCGGACCTCAATACATTAGGTTTCTGGCTATGGGGACATTTAAAGACACTGGTGTATGCCAAACCCATGGAAAATGTGCATACATTACACGTTTTTCTAAAATGGCTCGTATCTCAACAAGTATCTGTTCCCGGACACATGTTTACAGGAACATTTATTCTAGTTTTGACCAGTCCCAACTCCTGTTGCAATATCGGACACTTTTTTAAACACCAGTATATTGTCTTGGCTTACATAACATATTTTGGCAATTCTAATTCTTAATAGCTTGTAAGTTACAAGTTGTAACTATTGCAATGTCTTAGTGCCTAAATGCTAAAACCTGGGATGCTGTAACTTCCCGACAAACTATCCTCGGTAGAACTACATGGAGAACAAAGAGCAGACTATAGGTATTCACTGTATGTGGAAAAAAAGTAGTAGTCAAGTCACACACAGGGAATATGAGTCAAGATTAGTTGTGGACCTATTCTTTTCATTTGATTTGATTTCATCCACTAATTCATATTAATGCGTCCAATCATAAAATGATCATTAAGTGAGGTAAAGAGGAAAATAGAGCAAGTCGAACATCACATCTGTGCATGACCATACTGCAATATGTACCATAAAATACATTGGAAATACAGGTTTCTTGGGGGGAGGGATGTTATTGGGCATATCTAAATGACGAGTTACCGATATCTGTCCTAGTAATGTAGAATAAAGTGGACGGAACATGCATTAATTGCGTAGTGGACCAGTTAATGTGCAATTGAAAGTGGCAAATCTATTAGACACATATGTATCGTGAACTCACATTAGTCTCCATATATAATTTACAATTATAACTAGTTTGAGGTACATATATTGATGTACAAAACCGGACAGTTTACTGAGGTAAGCTCCCCCTCCCCCATTCTTTTTTCAGATTTGGAGCTCTTGTGAGTGTGTTATTTCCAGAACAGCAGTTCTTGATGAAATGTGTGTTTCAGCAATGAAACATATAAGGGTGGAAAACTGGGTGGAGTTTCAGAACACGTTCACTTCTTCATGATCGCTTTAGCTTTCTCTAAGTAGTAGCACTGTTGTAGTAGCCTGTGAAAAACATGATTACTAAGGATCTTCATGGCATAACATTGTGATTCTTAGCAACTTCGAACACAATAGAATTTAAAGTAGGAGTAATATCTGATAACAATGGGGTTAATAGATGCATATTTGGAAGATTTTGTTGAGGCACATTGGATGTAAAATTCTGAGCACTTTCAGGGCAAGATTTTCTTTGCTTTTTATATCGTGCATCGTCTAATAGCGCAATGAAAGGCAAACACTGAGCAATGTCAGAAGAAATCATGAACAAGCAGAATTATGTACCAGTCGTTAGTACACATTTAGAGGCACCATTATTCCCCCCGGTGGTATTCCGCTAGTTCCCCTTAAACTTCCCTTGCAAGCCTTTACGAATCACTCGCATCTCTACATCATAGTTTATCAAAGTTTGTTTACTCCTGAGATTATACGGTTTATTACATATATCGTGAAACATAACTTTATATTTACTGTTTTCCTCTTGTAAAACTCTCGACTTGGGGAATTTCACAGATACTTCAAATAACGGTTGCGCACTTTGTTGTATGGCTGACGTGATGATGCGGCGTGACAGTCGCCACGTTACTCCCGTACCTTCTCTGTCGCAACCACCAGCTCCATTAGTACTAGGAACTATTCTCTAATAGTACTTAAATATATTCAAACAATATATCAATTTATATGTTTAATACAGCCTTTTACATTTAGTTAATGGTGATCTGCAATGAATACTGTTTACGGTGTATTGCTGGGCAGCATAATGGTGTGGTTTGATTTGTGTTATAGGTCTTTTAGTGCTAGTTTTTACTTTCTCTACTGGTAAGTAGGGGAAGTATTGTATTCCACCCAAAAATTCGATGTCGAGATTTCACCGGAAATATATGTTTTGAGGCCCCCTGAATAAAAAAAAAAAAAAAAAAAAAAAAAAAAAAAAAATTTTTCGAAAAAGGTCCGCGTGTGTCTGTGTCAGTCTGTCAGTCTGTGGACAGCATAACTCAAAAACGAAAAGTAGGTTAAAAACCAAAGTTGGTATTTAAGTTTAATGTCTTTCAAGGATGCGACACGAAGCTTTTGAAGAAAATAGCTCCACCCTAAACTACCCTTTACATGGAACATTTTTCGAAAATTTTGATTTTCTTGAAAATGGCTCAAACGATTTTGATTAAAATATCATATGTTTGAGATATTTTGATGACAAATGAAATGTATATCTTGAATTTTCTGGCTATAGCCCCTGTAGTCGTATTTACTCTGGACGACTTTTGCATAACTGGTAAACCGTTAGAGATAGACCAAATCATACTATACAAAAAATGGAGATCTTGCTAAAATACACAATTTATGTCTAAATAAATTTTCTTGTAGGGTGAACCATTTCGGAGATATTCCTTGCTATGTGTGTGAGTTTCGGAAAACTTAGAACTTTCGTGAAATGGATCATCGTCGTTCATTTTTTTATATGTTAGTGTGCAAAGACAACAGAATCTCAAAGCTTTAAAACATTTGACTATCGCACAAAGCCTACTGTATTCTAATATTTCCCTTGCACTTACAAGGAAATAAGCAATAAGATAAGTTGTATAAATGTTTATCTTAACTAACACGAAGAAGATATAGGAATAAGAGTTTGTAAGAATGGTTAGTACAAGAGTAGAGAAAGTCATGTGAGTGCAACACATCAGATTTTTCAGTTTATGGTACATTGGTTTTCTATTAGTTTGCGTTAGTATTAGTCGCATTATTTTCAAAGGACATTTTTTGATACAGTTAAGGCTGCAATATTGGAATGTATTATAATACAGCTAAATAAATTGGAATAAATGCCCGTCCATGTACCACATCATTTGACAGTAGTGAGCGAGTTGGCTGTGTGATAGCTGGTACGGGAGAATATATTATCATCATCATTATTATCATCATTATTATGATTATAATTATTATGATAATAATTAATTATAATTATGATTATGATTATTATCATCATTATATTATTATAATATTATTATCGTTATCTTATTATTATTATCATTATTATTATTATTATTATTATTATTATTATTATTATTATTATTATTATTATTATTATTATTATTATTATTATTATTATTATTATTATTATTATTATTATTATTATTATTATTATTATTATTATTATTATTATTATTATTATTATTATTATCGTTATCGTTATCGTTATTATTATTACTATTATTATTACTATTATCATTATTATTATTGTTATTGTTATTATTGTTGTTATTATTGTTATTATTATTGTTGTTGTTAATATCATCATCATCGTCATTGTTATTGTTGTTACTATTACTATCACTATTAACTAGAAGTTGACAGAATGAGAACTATAGCTCTCTACCAAAAAGAAAATGTTTACAATGAGGACATTTACATTTTGGTCTGGGATTTATAGAAGCAGATATCGAGTACTGCCTATGCACCCCATGAAGTCTGTGGGAGGTCTTACTGATGGTAGAGGTAGAATCGAAAGTATTCTTTGGAAATGGTTCCTATAAATAGTTGAAGAGTGTTTGAGTATATCGATCATATTTTCCGCGCAACATATTAAACTGCGAGAGTCCAAGAAATTGAGAGATCTTGTATGTTATGGCTCAATGAATACAGCCCGTTTGATTATGTTATCAACTGGTTATGTTTTTAATGAACCATTTATTTTGTGACAAGGCTTATGATGTGATCAAAGCTATTGCGAATAAGAAGGGCAAACAGTTAAAGTTAGAAATTTCAAATAAAAGACTCGAGCATTAACACTCGAGGAGAAGCAAAAAAGTGAGTGAGGTCCAAAGAGATTTCAGTAAACCACCAATAATTTTTATGCGTTTGCAAAAGTTCCACTAAACCTAAGACATATTTAATAATTGAACTAGTCTGCAGACCTCAAGTTCTGTTTCACGATATATTACTTAGAAAAGGCACCGCATATTTGAAGAAAGCATTCGAAAATGGGGTGGAAGAAGACTTCGATCTCGCCCAGGTTTCATACATGTTTGGGCAAGCAATTGAACTTGCGGTGAAATAGTAAGGAATTACTGTAACTATATAATAATTTGTTATGGACCGTATCTGTTTATACTATATGAGGGATACCCGGACTGCTGTATCTCAAAAACAAGAAACAAGAGAGAGACGTGCAGGGAAAACCTCGTGTAATATTCAGTTTAATGCACACGAAATGTTTTACCTAAGGAAACCCTAGATAATAGAAAACATAAAGCCAAGGTATTGAAAACGGTGGCATTAGAAATGAGAAGAAGAGGCTGAAGAAGACGCTATATCAGGTCTTTTCAACTGAGGTGCGGGATAGCGCCGGTACTGAGCTAGGCACCGGAGAAATGGAGGAAATTGAACTGACAGAGGCAGCACCAAGAAGTTATTGTGGTAACGGTACTCGAAGCAAAGTCTGTTTACTCAACGCGTGTGCAGTTCGGCCACTTCCTTTGAGGAACCCTAATAATCGTTGTACAACACATCCCCTTCCTCTTGAGTCCTTTCAGGCAGAGTTGCAACATCTTAGCATGAACCTTTGTAGCTAATGAAACAAAAGAACTGGAATTCAGAACTTTGACAACTGAGACTCCACGTGGAGTCTACATGTAACTGTCATTCCCTTGAAATCAGGGTTGTTATTGGTCTTCAAGGACAGGGACAGAGGTTTGTCTTTTCTGAGCGTGGAGGTGGATTTATGACAGTCATTAGTTGTAGGTAGCGCACATTTGCTTTGTGACCCAACTGCACACGCGTTGACTGAAGACTGTTTGCGATGGGGTGGATGTTGCGTTTATTGTTGAATGGGATAGGTCGTCAAGCCAGCGTGCAGCTTCCCTAAGCAATTGTTACTAATAACAATTTTGTGAACACACAAGCACACCGTTTATTCTCTACATAAATTTTTATTAACCTTGTGTACATTCTCCATTTAGGTAGATTTTGACATCGTTTTGCGCAACTAATTTATCAATGTTCTTTGAGAAATTAAGCATTGGTCTTTCCTTTCGGTATTGACACAAAATATAAATCTTCCCATGAAGAGCGTCGGTCTGGGTGGCTCAGTTGGTTAGACGCTGGCCTACTGGCGCGGGTTCAAACCCGGCCCAGGCCGATGGTTTTTAAGTGTGCTTATAAACGACAGCTCCATGTCAGTAGATTTACTGGCATGTAAAAGAACTCCTGCGGGACAAAATTCCGGCACACCGGCGACGCTGATGTGATCCTGGCAATTGACAGCGTCGTTAAACAACAAAATAATTTTTAATAATTTTTTTCCCATGAAGAATTAAAAGACATTTTTTAACGAAAGAGCAACTATAACTGCTCCGCTATCTGTTATATCCTATTTAACACCTCTGCATTTAGAAGAGAGGGTGAGAGAGAGAGAGAGAGAGAGAGAGAGAGAGAGAGAGAGAGAGAGAGAGAGAGAGAGAGAGAGAGAGAATGTTAGTCTTACTGTCTGTCGCACATATGCAGTCGTAGTGGCGGCATCATTTCACCCATTTCATTTCATTCATTCGTCCGTATGACACAATGTTGGAGGACGTTAATTAAAAAAAAAAAGTGGCGGCAGTGGGGAAGACGCCGGGGCAACTGAGTGCCGCACCGGCGCACCGTAGCGCTAGTGCTCGGGTTGGTTGCGCTATATCATAGATGGAAAGAACTGACACAATGTGTCATTTCCCCTGCATCGTAGTTTTAATCCCTTCCACTTTGCTACACACCAGTTAGCTATCAGTCCATGGCCTCTGTCTACCTCAGAGAACCGGCCAGTCCCTCAAATTGTGTCAGTAGTCGTGACGCATAGCAAGGTAAAAAGATACTTCAAAGCCAAATGGGAACATAAGTACTTCTTGTTCAGGATAAAAATGAAGCTTTGTGTTTTCTATGCCGAAAGAAAATGTATGTAACGTAATCACAATCACGTAATGACAAAACCAACGCATCATCTTTCTATTCGGTTCCGCCACTGCACGCCTTGAAACTGACCTTGTTTCTAAAGACGTGTGCATCCGTAAGCAAACAACCCGAAAGCAGAGGTTGGTGATTGGGTAAGTGGAGAGGGTAAATTCTCGATTGCGTTCCTGTCACCCCTCTTCCTCATGCCTGCGCTATATCAAAGTGGTAAGCATTACCATTGGTTGCCCGAACGTTGCGTTTGTTGGCTCCGATACAAATTTGTTGATCTTGTTAGTAGCTCTTACACCGGGGGGAAAATGTGCGTTTGTAGACCAAGGAGTTGCAAAACCAGAACAAAGTGGAGTCACTAGTTGATCAGTACAGTGGAAAAAGAAGAGTTCTTTTTTGCACATGCAGTCATTGGTTGTGACACCATATGTTTTATGTATGAAATAAGAAAAGTTAAGCCTTTAGATATTGTGAAAACTTCGAAAGACTCAATGAATCAGGCTATGCTGTTTACAAAAGTTAATATATACCTACCTATAAGAGTCAACACCGCTGACCTATGTAGAGAGCTTCACTCTTAGTCTATATGGAATGAATCGACATGGCAACATAAATGATGCCCGATATTAAAAATTGTCTTGTATCACAGAGGCTTAATTTCGACCCTGCCAAATTGCTCCGACAACAGAGGTTCTACTCCTTGTATACCTATAAGTACAGAGATGAACTGAAGATATCTGTCGCTACTTGAATGAGGGTCGTAGTTGGAATATGGAACCAGTACTAGATAAATGAGGGAAAGGAAGCTTTTGCAACCAATCACAACGTTTAAGGCTTTTTCACCAAACGACACTTTGTATACGATTGTGAAAATCAGGATATGGGCATTACTGTGTGTGTCAAAGTGCCGGATTAGAAGGTGAACAGTTTAGTGGACTGTCCTGCAACCTATCTACAGAGATTGATAACGCAACTAATGATTTCAGAAGTGGAGGGTAAGAATGTTCGGGATCATTAATAAATATCACTAAAGAGAATTGCATTAAATGAGCATTGAATATGACAAAATGAATTTCAGAACTTGTATATAACTGTAAATAGAATCGAAATGAAAAGACAAATTGTATAATGTATTGGTGGATAGGAGGCCCGGGATGCAGTGCAAAGTGCCAAATGTTTATTAACATACTACGATGTTAACAAATATATACATGATATACATTCTACAGATGTCGGTTGTCGGAATACAGCGGGTTCATAGGTGGTGGATAATGCAAAGACCCGACATGAGTTGGGGGTTATTCCTCCGCCCCCCAAACCAAAACTGATATTGTTGTCTGATGTAAACGTTTTCAGAACTATTTGAATGTGGAAGATTTTGGTTTTTTATATTACTTCTGCACAATGCTCTATGGTATTGAGCAGAACAAGTGTTAATGCTGTAATCATTAATTACTCACAAGTTACGCCTAAGAGTAAGACAGGGATAACGTGAGAGAACGGAGTGGAGGAGTAACGGGGTAATTGGCTCGCCGTACCGTCGCGTCAGCCAGCACGGTGCGTGCACCTCCTACATCTGACCCTGAGGGCACACGAGCGTTTATTTTGCGTGCGCTTCAGGCGTGTAATATGCGCGCAGTTTAGCTTCAATAGGCATTTAATGGAGCAGCACACATGCTCAACGCATAATCAAGGTCACGAAATTAAAGCGCGCGTAAACGTGCGTCTTAGCGGGGAACAGAACTGAAATGCTAGAACACGCGTAGTCTGCAAGCTGCGTACGCATTCAACTGACTAGCATAACCAGAACAAGTGAAACACTTCACATTCAGAGCGTTTCATTTGCGTTCTGCTTCTCCAAGGGTCTCTGCAATTGCAAATATGAATACAGAGCGATTAATAAGTGAGGTTGAAATTCATCCTGTGTTGTGGGATACCGCTTGTGATGTATACTAGGACAAGCGCCTCTTTATATTTGAAGGAAGTTCATTATATAAAGAAGTTGACATTCGAGAGTAATTATGTTGTCACTATCTTCGCGGAATGGAGTGTACAGTGTGTAAAAATTGCCGTACAAATGCCTCTCACTGTTAATTGCGTTTACCAACCACCTTCTTTCTTTTTCCCTTCTTTTTAATACGAGATAGGTAAGACCCACTACAGCAATAACTTCATCAGCTTCCGTCATGGAGAACTGAACGGGCGATGAAACGCGAGTGTCTCAGCCGTGTGTGTTTAGATCTCATATGCGCACAAATATTACGTGCGTAAAAGTGAACGCAAAGGTTACGCTCGTGTGTCCCCAGTATTACTCTTCATATAAACATACAAGTATGTACATAAAAAGTAAGCAATATTGCAAATATCTAATAAAGCGTCATTGTTAGTTAAAATTAGCACCAGATCTTTTTGTACAACATAGTTTCAGAAGAAAAAGATGTTTAAGTAGCTGTGCCATACGTAACGGAGGTGCAAGTGATCTCGTAAAGCTTTGCAAGGGCCCCGCTTAAGGGGGGCTATCGAGTTAATCTCCGGGACGAATTCAGGGGTTGTTGATAAATTGTACCTCTGAGTATTAGCGACTGGTGTATAATTCAACTTATTTATGGTTTGTTCCGACATTTTCTCTTTTTGACTGTGCTATAACAGTAACCCAGCCCGCCTCTCATTCAAGAGGTCCCGAATTCAAATTTCGGTTGCGGTAGGTTACCCGGGTCAGGTTTTTTACGGGGTTTTCCTTTATCCTGAGAAGATGGAATATCGGGTAAGTTTAAGTTCTATGGACCCCGGGTTCATTAGAGTGCAATTTCACCTATTTCATTAATTTATTCATTCACCAGTCGATATGAACTACCGGGTTTAAGACGTTATACTTCAAGTGGGGAAAATACACATCAACCTGAAACAACTGGGCCAAACTGACGTAAACCAGACTTACAATACTCGCTATTAATTAAACAGGCATTACTTTGAATGCTTGTGTTTGGCATTTAAACGTTGTACTAAAGAAGTACAACATACTGAAATGGGCTCAAGGTGCTTACAGAGCGTTTTATATCCATCTTCTTTTCTAAGGCAAAATATTCAGTATGCATCTGAGTTGTTTGACGAATAAACTATTGCAGCTTTAAAAGGAAATTGTAGCCACTCAATCTCTACAAAGAGCCTATTAGAACCTTAAATGACGAGTTAAGAATATTGAAGAAAGTTTTATCTCTGGTTGGAGAAATGGGATATCTTAGTTCTGTGTCTAAGGGCAATATTTGCAAAAGTTCTAATGAAACCAGTTATATTGCTAGATACTATTCGTGCCTTATGTGAGTTTTGCAAGTAGCCGTTTCAAAAGTGGAGCGAAGTATGTATAACTGGGGAAGTTATAAACTCATAATTTAGAGAGTAGATTTGGCTAACATAGATCAATGGTGATAATTATAATGTATCTGTCACTCAGCTGCTGGAATCTGAAAAGAAGTTAAAAATAATTCATCTTCTGAATTGGGTCTCAAAATCAGGCAGCTTCTTAATTAAACACATACGTACAGAATTTGACAGTAATCGAGTGAACTCTTGGATCTTGGGCAGTTTGAAGATGCTTCTAGATCAGCAGGTGTAAATAATACCATTCTTCTGGGGTTGGTGGTTACATATGATTGTGTTGTTACGTTTTGTTACAAATGTTAAGTGTATTTCATGTAATGATAGGCCAGTTTTGGACAAAGAACTATTAATGAGTTTTTAAATAGTTATTTGAAGATAATACACACGGGAGGTTTGAAATGGCGTACTATTTTTGTCTTAGCATCACCAGAACTTCCTAGCAAGTTCTATACTGATAAGTGACCAGTATGAAGGTTCATTTTTGGCAGTAAAATTTGATAGGTTTTAAAGCACCTTGTAATTGAAGGTCTGGAAACTCAGGAATAATGGCTAATGAAATATATGACTGAATTATAGTGTTAACTAGACTGCATAAAATGTGTTCATGCCCTTTCAAGTATCTTTTAGAACCATTCATAAAACCTTAAAAACGATAAACAATCAGAGTACTAGAAGAAAATTGAAACCGTAATGAATGGCTGGGATTGTTAAAATAGCGTTATCTATGTAGTAATGGACCGGGGAACAGCTGTTTACTATTTTGCAATATACTTTTTATTATTAAATAATCATCCTGAAAGTTTTTCAAGATTCCATCCTTAATTGTATAACATTTTATAATGCTTTATTCAATCTAATATCAGAAAGAAGCAGTATATCAATGAAACAGCATAAACTATATACCAGGAGAGTCAGCTGCCCCTTATTTTCCAGCTTTATGCAATCCACAGTTCATACTCTATGCTAGGTTCCACCCAAGTATTCAAATGGATGTATTTGTCATCGTTTATCTCTGAAGTTCCTAGATAGCTCAGTTGGAATGACCGCACGATTCGTAAGTAATCCATATGTTGTAAAGGTTGTTCCAATCCCCTGCATGTACCAACTTTTTTAATGTGTAATATTTAGATATAACATTAGTTGAACAATTATTATGTGTTAAGCTGTCATGTGAGTTCGTGTTTTATTTCTACTTTATGGTGTTGTTGCAGATGGTATAGATGTTGAGTTGCTTGTACATTGGCTCTTTCTTCTCCGTAAGCCAAAGGCAGATCAACGTGCTCGTCTGCCGAATATATCGTGAAGGAATGTCACAAAATATCGTGCGACAGCATGCGCGTGGGGAATGAAGGAAATCGGCATTCATGATACCGCACTACATTATGCTAGTCCAATGGGACAGAACTCATTACACATATTCTATTACAAAATGCAGGAAACCAAAAACGTTTTAAATTATGTCCTAAACCCTCAGGGACTTTAAAGTTAGATTATTGTGGATTCGATTTCCAAGTTTTGATGAGCATGACAACAATTGTACAATGCCGAGACGCGAACCCGTGTCCCGGGGGTTAGCGCACAGAATACGCTCATGTTTGTGTCCAGCTATTTGGAGGCATAACTGAAAGCACACTCAGAGTTTAAACCATAGAACCAGTACGCCAGGCACTATGCAATTGTCATCTCGCGACTTTTCGAGCGTAAGTTAGCCCTTTAAGACAGTTTTAAACATTTGCCGGGCGTTTTAATATTATTACTTAAATGACAAAATCATTTATGCATGCTGAGTTGTACGACACGTAGTTCACGCCAACATTTAAATCAACCGTCATTTAATGATATGTGCGTTTTGATTGTACGGGTCCATGGTGGATAAGTCGTGTCTGTCATTTTTTGTAGCCAACCCGGCTCTAAGTACAAGAATCCACCATTTTCTTTTTACCTGATGTTAATGTACTCATATGATAGATCCGGTTTTTTTCCGGATGCGTTTACTGAATTACGTTGCTATGTATACTTTAGTAAAATGTTTGTAAATTCGGTTGGAAACCCAAATTTCGCTCTGAGTAAACGACTCGTATGTTTTTGAAGTGTACTTTAGTGAGGTGTACGTTCTGCCCCTTAAACCGCCGTTCCTCTAAATGTTGTGCATTCGTCTGTCTAAGAACGTCAAGCAATACATTTTAGTAAGCGCAAAACTGGACTAAAGCACACGTGCCGTTTGATGGGTGGCCTACCTTCCAAAAAATAAGGGGCGGCTGACTCACCTGCTATAAGAGTAGTTTCAATTTTTAAAGCATTTGTATAATCTGCTGAAGTACAAGAGGAAATGTCAGCTTTCTGTGTTGTTGCCAAAATGTGCACAAATCTATGAGGAATTTAACACATGTTGATGTGACAGACATTGTATTCACAAGTACCCTTATGAAGACTGTAACAGTATCTCTTGGGTAGGAGTAATTCGAAATTCAGTTTCATTCTAATCTATTTTTGAGTTTAAAAATGCAGCGAAATATTCCTCTCTAAAAATATGACCCACAGATTGATAAGATTTTCCACGTTGGTTCAGAATATATGGAAGAAGGAATTGTTCATCAGAATTATTCTTTTGAAGAAAATAAAATGTAACATGTTTGGATTTCACAACTGAAAACAAATTTTAACAATTCCTTTGAAATGTTTTATTTTCACCCAAAAAACTTACGGCTCACAAAATGTAATTCCAGTTTCATATAATGGGCTGTTAGCTATATTTTAAGCATGTAGAAGATCCTTTTGGCTTCAGTTTTAGCAAGTAAATTATGCAGCGAGTTTGTGTTTATTTTTACTTTGTTTTTATTTTTTTTTTTTTTTTCAAAGTAATTTTTACTCTAACTTTGATCCTCACAAATTAGGCGTAGTGTGTGTAAAATGTTACCCAGATGTGATATAAGATGTAGAAGTTACAAAACGTACAGTGCACATTCTTATTAGGGATCACTTATTGATTGATTTTCATCCAACATGGCTACCGGACTATAGTATTAACGGTTATTCAGTGACTCTCCCTTATTTGCAAGTGTGACATTCATATAAACGATAAACTTAATAGGAAAGGTGTAGACATTAGTAGGGTGGTTCTTATGCGTTGTTTACTCAATATGAGGTTGGATAGGTGTTAAAATGACGAAAACATGAAAATCATTATACTTACTGTCCCTTAGAATATGCTGCGTGCGCGCGCGCGTGTGTGTGTGTGTGTGCGCGCGCGCGTGCGTGCCTGGGTGGGTGGGTGTGTGTGTGTGGGGGGGGGGTAGGGGTGTTTCTTATCCCCGTTACAATCTTGGTTAGAAAATGGCCCTACAAATGTATTAAGCAAAGCTGCATAAATGTAATAATTTAAAGTTAAAGTCTGGTTTATACATGGTTGTTTATCACTAATAATTTCTATATGCTGTTAGTCCAGCGACTACTTAGTTTAATTAGTCTAAACAAGTAATGTAAACTAGCAGTTATTCTTCACCATTTTCTACTTTCCCATCTCTAGAAGTATAATGTACAGCTGTTTATAAATCGCCCAATTATAACTTCTCCGCCACTGACACAGAGACTATTCTGAATGTGAATTTATCTTCTGGCGGCGCCGTGGCCGAGCGGTTAGACTGCTCGCCTCTCGCCAAGAGCTTGACCCTAGAAACGCCCACTTATATGTGGGAAACGTGCTGGACAAAGCGGCGTCTTGAGCGGGGTTTCTCCGGTTTGCCCCACCGTTCATTCCATCAATTGCTCCATAAGCCCTTTCCTTTTTATGCATTTGGCCGTCATTTCATATCATCTCCTTCGTGACTCATACAAGGCTTAAGGCTGATCGCTTATCCTGGATATTCTCTTCGATCCAGAGTCCGTCTACTCCTCGACATGCCTCTGACTCTTAGCGCTGACTTGTGTGTCCAGGGGATGGGGTGCGTGAGTCCCCCACGCGAGGAGGGTAAGCAGAGAAAGAAGAAGAATTGATTTTCTAGTCTACAAACATTGCTTGTTTTTCAAGTGATTAAACATGTGTATTGTTGATTTTAACATACTAAAACATTACCACCTTTATTATTATACGTAGATTCAATTATGCTATGCATAATATGTATCTAAATGTAGACATTCCCTATTTCAGATCCTGCTAAACCATAAACAAGATTGTATGATATGTAGCGAGAGTTCACAGAAAAGAAAGTAAAATCACAAACTTGTTGAAATAGCATTTGCATACAAGACATTTTGTTAATATTCGTGGCTCCCCAAGTTATGACGTATACTAGGTGCTAGTGCTTTGGTTGGGCTAGTACGGCATACCGCTATAAACTTATTTTCCTTTTCACATATTTCCGGTAAGCGTAACGGGCAATCCGGAAAACATTACTACTGATTCAAGATAGCAATATATTTACTAATTATGACGAAACATTGTTAAACCAGTATCAACTACATGTTCTAATCTTCAGTCCCCCCCCTAAGTTTAGGTTATGTGTTGGCTAGCCTGCCGTGGTCTTTAGTTATGAGCGCATGCTTCGTTTTTAGTTCGCTTTTCCGCTTCGGGCATGTTCGGAGGCAAGCTTTCCTGCCGGTAACCCTGATTTCTGTTGCACATTGTAGCATTGTGCGTATGTTTGCAGTACGAAATAGTGTGGATTTGTATAACATTAATATTATAAACATGCTGAAGTGGTTTAATAAATGAAAACGATCAGCTGAGGACGTCGGCAATTCCAGTGGAGTAGCGTGTGGTACCTTCTGAGTTGAGGTAGGCTCAGCAGTTTTATAAATTTCCATAAATTATTACTTAAATGATATTGCACATATTGCAATATTTCGTTTATAATTCTTCAAATATAAAACTATACTAGTAAAATAATTCATACCTGATTTACTTCAACGTGAACTCCATTTTCCGATTCTTGCTGCACAATCCCTGAATAACATCAATGGAATGTAGAATAATTTCTTAATTCTTGTAGTTTTGACCTCTCAATAGACATCATAACCAGACTGCTCAATCTTTCTGTAGTTCAGGGCTGCCCAAACTACGACCCGCGGGTAATATCCGACCCGCCAATGTTTCTTCTGTGGCACGCCTGAACTTGTTCAATAGAGTAATACAAAAGGAACAAAGCTACGCAAGCGTTTTTCCTCAAAAGTAGGGCCAAATAATGTTCGA
This sequence comes from Tenodera sinensis, assembly GCA_030765045.1. NCBI lineage: Eukaryota > Metazoa > Arthropoda > Insecta > Mantodea > Mantidae > Tenodera > Tenodera sinensis. The sequence continues at coordinate 166,681,045 of CM060964.1, forward strand.
GGAATATGAGGCAGCCATGGACGTCCTTGTACAACAGAGGGTAGTGAAAACAGACGATGCATTGTTAAGTTTGCAAGTTCAGTGTTCCCCAGGTAGCAGCCAAGGATATCTCTAGCAGATCATTCCTCCCTCGTAGCGCTATCTACTGAAGCCTTTCACTGGTCGGGGAGCGCCTGTATTTTCCTTCGGTAATTGTTTCCTTTTCAGTGGATTTACTTGTGCAGTTAGTTGCAATAGCTGAAAAGCGCAACGCTGGGCTGGTCTATAGGCGGAGGAAATTCCTCACTGTGCAAATTGATGGTAATTTTGTCAGATCCCGGGATGAAATGAGAGGGCCTTGCTGACATGCCGGAACCGGACGAGGGCCGTAAGTCAGCGTGAGGGCCTCTAACGTGAGCTGGAGATTCATCTCGACATCGGGTTCGCCACGCTGCCGGTAGCCGCAGGTGTTTCGACACAGCAGGAACCGCACAGGGGAAACCTCCGGTCAGGAAGGTCGGCTACGAGAATCGAACCACTATCTCCCGAATCTGAATCACACGCTACCGCCTGAGCCATCTCAATGCTGCTACGCTCTATATCGGACAATCGGACAATCACATATTATGTGCTACTACGAGAACATTGTGAAAGAAAGTGCGACACGGGTTAACATTGATGGAGGGTGCTGCTTACTTAGCCTACCCATCATGCACATCACTGCTCTGTCGGAGGTAAGAGCTTGTGGAAGGTATGTTGGCTCAACGCGTGTGCAGTTCGGCTGCTTCCTTTGAGGAACCCTAATAATCGTTTTACAACACGTTCCCTTCCTCTTGAGTCCTTTCAGGCAGAGTTGCAACATCTTAACACGGACCTTTGTAGCTAATGAAACACAAAAGAACTGGAATTAAAATTTTGGCGACTGAGACTCCACGTGCAGTAACTGTCACTTTCTTAAAATTAGGATTGCTATTGGTCTTCAAGGACAGGGATAGAGGTTTGGCTTTTCTGAAGCGTGGAGATGGATTTATGACAGTCATTAGTTGTGGGTAACGCGCATTTCCTTTGTGACCCAACTGCACATGCGTTGACTAAACAGACTTTACGAGTAACACTGAAGTACTTGAAACCGGCGTGTTGTATTTTGGAATAATGCAATTTACTAAAGGAAATGCCTGGCTAGTGGGGAAAAATAACTTTGAGTGTTCCCTTTTTGTAGCACTAACCAAACTTGGAATGAAGCCGCAATATGGCAGGAATGAAAACAACAAAGGAGTGGGTAAATGTGAGGTTAGTTTTCTTTTCTTTTTCTTTCTCTCTTTTTTCTGCTTTGTAATTTTTTGTTCTTTTTTCACTAGAGACAGAATAGTTGAATTTGAGAAAAAACTGCGGCTACAAGAAAACAGTAACACATTTAAAATGTAACTCGATATTACACTGTTCACAGAGAAAGCAAATAGATGAGTTGAAAAAATGGCCACAAACAGGCTGGAAACTAATAGAATTTTTATAACTACCTAAATAGAGGCCAAATTGAGTAGACCTTATACAGATTTTCCTTTGGACATCCAGCTTCCAGAAATTGGGTTGTATATAGGGAGAATAATGCCTTCTAATTTCAGCTGTGCGAATGTCATTGATCATATATAGGAAGTGCGGAACTGCCAGATAGAACTCAAGGCTCTTCCGTTGTCGTGATTCAAATTGTTTTTGTGCTTTAAAATGTCTATGCTCTCATGTATTATTATGTGAGAATAGTTGTCACAACCTGTTTGTCCAATGTAGAAATTGCCAGAATCACAGCTTATATTATACAGGGTGGAACTGAAATGATCCGTCAGACTGTAACAGCGAATTTCACATGTTGTGAATAACAAGAAGGTCTAATACCAAAATGTTGAAAAGTTTATGGTTTTCTAGAAAAAAAATATTTTTATCAAAAAAAGTTATCATCACCTGACTGAATTATTATTGATTTATGGCTATATTCATACAAAATTGAATAAAAGACAACTTTTTCCTTTGGCGTATTTCAACAGATTCAACGGTTTTGTGTAAATTAAATTTAAAAAACCCACAATTTATTGCAACAAAAAGGCAACAAATTGAGAGTATATTGAGAGTTGATCACTTGTGACCGAAACAGACTGGCAGCGATTTTAAAAAATATAGAAAATGATCAGTGGGAGAAAGACGGAGCAGTTGAAAACACACTTTTATAAGCTAAATATACTGCATGAAGTAAATAACATTTAAGTTCCGCTATTTTGAGCGACTTCTTTGCTTTAATCTAGCGTAAATACGCATTCCAAGGTTGATATTACTATCGTAAGCGCGACCAGAAGGACGACTCCAGCTTGAAATATCGCGTGTACCTGGAATTGTTTACTGAAGTGCTGGATTGCTGCATTCTTTCCAGGGACCATGAGCTGGTGAGCAATCTGTAACCCTGGACTAGGTCATAAACTATGACATGTCATAAACTTCGGGGCCCTACTCATGACATGTCATGGACTTCAGCCTTTCTTCCTGAAGTAACATCGCTTGATGGTTCGAGTAAGAAGTCTTACGGCCTACAGGGTTTTTAGTTTTAGTAACATTGTCACAAACTTCTCAAACACTGCACAACTGAACTGAGGATGAACTAACTTGGTCCGTGCTGACTCGCTTATATAGTCCCTCAATTTCCGGCGATTTTTCTGGAAATGGAACTTTCTTCTCTTGCGCCGTAAACAAACCTCGGCACCTCGACAATTTCTAGGACTGTGTGGAACGGCATTTGTTCTTAGCCGCCCTATGTCGCGTGTTGCGTAGCGGTGTAGTGGAGTGAGATAGCTGACCTTAATTCTCCTTTGCGCTCGGCCGGTGCGACACTATACTTGTGCGGCCAGCCAAAACAACTAACGCTTTTTCAAATCGCAATAATATTCATGAGCGGAAATTACAAAAATGAAATATATATTAAACGGGCATAAAGAGCAAATTATAATATATTTTTGAAAATGAGCAAAGAATATTCTTCCTGAATTGTGTTATTCACGTACACCAGGCATAGGCAAAAATCGGGTCAACTGGGCTACTCCACTGGAACATGTTCTTGCCTCACTCTACCTGCCAACCTTCCCGTACACTGTTGTTCAGGTTCCGACACGCCTCATTCAGTGGCGAGTATGGCTGTTTCATGAAGAGTGGTAGAGATAATTTGTTGTTAGTTACAAAAACAAAAGTTTGCTGTTTAGTATGTGCATTCCAAGATGCAAATATAAAGTGTTACAATATCAAACGCCACTTTGATCAAAAGCATCAGGGTTACCAACTTTCAAAAGTAAAATTATCGTACCGGCCACTCAAAATTATAGATTTGGATTCAAAATTATCGTACATCACAAACCAAATGCTACAACAATGAAAATATCTAAACAACACTTACGAAAATGTAATAGTATTGATGTTTATGGTATCCACTTACAAGATTGACGACCTCAACCAGTATTACCTTTAGCAGTTATGTTTCTTGCAATCTGAAAGTTCATCATCTTCCTCAACTGTTGCAGCATTATACAAATTTGTTACTGAGATTAACTTTAACGTCTTCTCGGTAACTTTCAGATTTTCGGATCCACCACATTTTTTCATAAGCTGAGACGACAGAATACGTCCATTTACCGTATCTAGCGCCAATCTATTTCTAATTTTGGCTTTTATTGAGCCCAGTTTAGAGAAAAGTCTTCCACAAGAAGCGTTTCTGTGGGGCAACGAAATCACTGATAATGCAACCTCCGCCAGTTCTTTGAAATCAGTATTTCCACCAAGGTGACATGTGTTCAACAGCACTCCAGAAGCTGCCAGCTTCAGGCATATTCTTTATTTCACACGGAATATCACTTATTCCTAGTTTTCTTCATTGATCATCAATTTTCTGAACAGTGCCTTCATTGAGATTACCAGATCTAGGCCCACTGGCAACAAGAGGACAAAGGGTAGAAGGATATGAAATGGTTACCTTAGAGGAGTGGAGACAGGCCACGAGGGCAAAAGTGATGTCGCTATTTGTAATTAATTTTATTTCGCAGGTGTGACAAACCAGTGAAAATGATATATCGCCGGTATCGAACTATCAACATTCAAATTATCGTACACCCCCATAATTATCGTACGGGTTGGCAACTCTGACAAGCATAAATCAAACTTAAGGTATTTATTTACAATTTCAAAAGGTACTTTCTTAATACTCCTATTTGTAAACACATTAATGGTACGATATGATTCTAGCTTTTAGGGGTCAAGTTTCTTATTAGTTTATTTAATATAAACTACTGTAGGTACTTCGTGTTTCAGAGTTTGAACATAATATATAGTTTAAAACCAAAGAATTTATGTTGATCAAATAGTTTTAAAATATTGTTCAGGCTAAAAAGCGATGGAACTTTACTGCTTTATTTATTGTGAAAAAGAAACTATTTAGTATGTTAATCATAAGGCAGTGTAAGGATATTACGTGCATAAGATAAACGAAGGTTATAAACTTCAAGGTTACGTAATTTGCCTAACCACAGTAACAATTATTGTATGCAAGATGTTTAATATAAACAAAAGTAGTTAGGAACAGTGTGGAAATTATTACCACATCGCAGATGGAACGAACCCACCACTGCACGTGCTGTATCCAAACAACCTTTGTTACTGGGCAAGAGAATGTGGGCTGGATAAGGCAAGTTCAGTCGTTACCTTTCCCCTCGTGCCCATGCCTGATGTACACAGTGAAACGGAACGCGCCTGGATACACTGGAATTTAGAAGTTACTTACGAGAACAAGGTTAAGTTTTGAGGTTACAAAAAGCAATTTCGACAATCCCAGCCGAGCCCTTTCGACGTACTGTAAAACCCGTCTTACGGCGACGTTGCTCCTAAACCTATCCGTCGTTGAAAAAGTCTTCACGTGCTTTGGCGAGCCTACATCTGTCGTTGAGCAGCTGAACTTCGGCTCCACTTCTTCCAGAAGAGAGGAGAGAGGAGAGAGGAACCATCGCTTTAGGTGTCGCACTACCCTGCAGAGAAATGTGGAGTTTCTGGAGCTCAATTGTGATGAATAAGGACCGAACCGTCATACAGAAAACAAAAAGTTACGGAGTTTGGACTATAGGAAGCGGGAGGGGCCAGTCTGTCACATGATCACAACACTGAGGAGGCAATGTACAGTTGACGTAGGAGCGTTGTAGATAAAGTTTTTGGACAACCTAAATTCAATGCTGCCACTATTTACAGTAAAATATTCACTGGCAAATTCTTGTGGAAGTTCAGGAATACGCGAATATTTCGATTTTCGTGCTGCAGGCATTTTACTGTCTGGAACTAGTGTGTAACGCGTCGGTCTGGGTGGCTCAGTTGGTTAGATGTTTGCCTACTGATCCCAAGGTCGCGGGTTCAAACCCGGCCCAGACCGATAGTTTTTAAGTGTGCTTAAAAACGACAGCTCGATGTCAATAGATATACTGCCATGTAAAAGAACTCCTGCGGGACAAAATTCCGGCACACCGGCAACGCTGACGTGACCCCGGCAATTGACTGCGTCGTTAAACAACAAAATATTTTTTTTCGCACAATGACGTTACGCTCTGCCCCCGTGGAGGTAACTTGCGATAGCTGTATAAAAGTTCGAATCCTGGTGATGAATAAAGTATTGTCTTAGCTTCAGACTGTACTGCTTGACGTCACACTGTCACATTAAGCGAAATATTAACTTTTCTGAACGGGGTGAACCGGAAGACCCAATGTTCATAATCATGCTTTTACTGTTGGGTCTCAATTCTTCTAATTTATATTTCAATTTCCTTATACATATAATTATATAGGTATAATTTATTTCTTGGGAGGGACTGCGATTTCATAAAACAGTCAAATGCAACGTTTGAAAATATTGAGGAAACCCGAATGTTCATTGTGATTTCGTTAATATCTCCCTTGGTCATTAGAGCTAAAAGGTTGCGCGAGATGTTTTGGGTTGTGTTAGGTGATAAATAAAGTACTTTTGCATATTCTTCGTCGCAATCAAACCATTTTTGGTTCTGTTATGTCTAATTTTCTGTGGAATGCTCACACTTAATGAGGACCAAATGCGATCGACATTAAAATAGGTACATAAGGTTGCAGGCATATTTTGTGCTTGGCATTACTATACATGCCTATATCATCATGGAGGTTAAACTCTTGTTAATTTACACATACTCCTAGCGTATTTTAAGCCCTATTTGCGCCCGCCCGCCTGTGTAGCGTGGTGATAGCGTGTCTACCTCACGTCCAACAGGTCACGAGTTCGAATCTCGCTTAGGATGAGTTACCCGGATAAGCTTTTTTGCGAGGTTTTCCATTGTCCTGAGAAGGCGAATGTCGGGTAACTTAGAGCTCTATGGACCTAGGGCTCATTTGAGCATCATTTCACCCACTTCATTCATTCACTGTCCGAAGTGACATTACGTTGGAGAACGTTAATAATAATAAAAAAGAAAACCGTTTGCAAGTCACTTGCTTACTTCCCGGATCATCGCAGAGGTTTGTACGCTCATTCCAGATTCTGAAGGGACATTCTTAATAGCTTCGCTTAAATTATTCTGGTAAGAGTTAACCCTATTTTCCAAAGAGTTGCACAATGGCAACAAGATACAGAGGCGGACGGAAGTGTTCAACTTTATGAATATGCAACATTAAACGTTGAATTAATCGACACAGAAAGTGGAATTATTTATTTCCTTATTCCACTGATGCATTATCGTATTTTTCAAACACATACACAGTACACGAATATCAAGAATACTGCGTATTATTCAAAATGTGATTTGCCTTAAAAACGTTCAGTTCCCGTATAACAATTATTCAAACGCACTTAATGATAAGGCAATAAAACACAGTAAACTGTTGAAGTATTGATGTTTGTAGCTTCAGAACTTCTCATGCGTGTCTGTTACCTTACAGTACACAAGAACTTCAGCTGTGAGAGGCCACAGTCAAAATGGCCCTGGACAAAATAATACATCAAGAAATAGGAGAAATTGCACACAGAAATCCATTCACTGTGTAGTGTCATCCAGGGCTATAAAACCAATAACACCATTGTAAATCAGCCTAGAGCTTCTAGAGATAAAAGAAAGGTGCTAAAATTGTGAAGCAAAATCCCAGAATAACAAACATTAGAGCACATTTGGAAGAACATTTTGGAAAGGTGGTTCATGAAAGAATACTTCATAGGGGTTTGAACAGCACTGGTTACAGTTCCAGAACACCAACAGGAAACCCGTATGCAAGTAACACAAACAAGAAAAAGCGTTTAGTGTTTGCCAATGAGTATATAACGCAGAAAAATGCATTCTGGGATCGTGTGTTATGATCAAATGAGAGCAAGTTCAAGGTATACCTAAGTGATGGCCGATTTTAGGTGTGGAGAGAGAAGAATACCGTGGGGAATTCTAAAAATATGGACTCCATGATCAGGAATTGCTGACATTATTGGAAGAAACCAGGTGACTGTGCACAGTGTAATAACGCGATTTCGAGAACAAACTACTGTTATTATCAGTGAAGTAAGAGTTGATCATAGAAGCTAACACAAAGAGGTAAAAATATCTTAAGGATGCTCAAAAAGTATGCTGAATTGACAGCTTGTGTATTGATCAGTGATCAGTTCGGGAAGGAAAGCACACGAAGGGCTGTTTGCTATATTGTAAGTAGTACAGATTATCGAGCTAGGTCCTACAAGAAAATCATACATCAACAAGAAGAACAAGAAATTGAAACTTGGATTTAGTCGAGGCATATAAGCAAGAACACTAGTTTCCGCGACAAAGTACTATTCACAGATGAAAGTAAATTAACATATTTGTAAATTATTGCAGAATTTTGGTGTGGTTATGACCAAATATTGAGATTAAACCCAAACCATAGTGAAGCACAGTGGTGGAGAAGTTATGTTATGAATATATATGGCTACTTATGGTGTTGGGCAACTTCCTTTTGTTGCAGATAACATAGATATATTCCAGTATTTAAAGATTGTAAAGGGAAATGTGCAAAAAAGTGTCGATAATTTGCATTTAGGCTCAGATTATTACCGTCAACAAGACAATGACCCTAAGCATACAACGGAAATTGTTTATATGTGTTTGTTGTACCATACTCCTAACGTTCTCAAGTTTCCAGCATAGAGCAGAGGCCTTAATACAATCGAACATCTTTGTAGTACACTTAAAAGAATGGTCAGAAAGCATTAAATACGAAGTAAGGCAGCTCTGAAACAACATCTACATGAAGAATGGCAAAATATTACGTCAGTCTCAGAGACTACAAGAAAACGGTCCATTTCATACCAAAGAAATTAGCAACAGTAATACGTGTAAGAGGAGTGCTTACTAAGTATTAACATTGTTGTTATATTATGTAAATTATCATTTTGTTGAAATGTATGAATACTTTTTTCCCCATTGAGCGAAGCCAGGTGCTACAAAATTTTTATTTACTTTCTGTAGAAGGCTAATTTCGTTAATCTTTTTATACATACTGAATCGGGAGGAAATTCCATACTGTTGGTTTGCCAAATAAGATCTTTGGATTTGATATTTAGTTCTAACAAATAAGGTTATTCTAGTTAACAACATAAACAACAGTTACATAAATAGCAGTGTATGAATGGTTTTTTTCCCATGGCTGTAGGTACCTGCGTCAACTGTATAATATGTTGCATGCAATATTCACACATTCAGTATTACTTGTACCTTAAGAAGGCGTGTGTATATTTTATAATTAACTTTTATGCAATTTTGCCACTATGAATAAGTTGATATTGTTTTTAATATCGGAAACAATTAGCTCCTTATGGCACACGTGCGAATAATAGCAATGACGTAATACAGGCATTCCAAGTTACTTTGGCTTAGCCTTACAGAGAGAAGAGGAAACCATTTTGTGATATTCCTGTCTGTGAACAAGGAAGGCACACAAATCTCTGTGCATAATTGAATATAGATTAATTAACATGTGAATTTACAATTGCCTATCAAGCTGTGGTAATAATAGGCTACATGAAGTCCGTAACACCCGATGCTTCTCTTCCGGAGAGGGAATGTAGTGCAGTGGCTTGCTTGTCTCCCTTAACACTTCAACACGCCAGGTAAGTACCACATGAAATTTAGGAAAGAAGCTAACAACTCATAACACATGTAGACGCATTCATTTAATGTCGAAACCTAATCTTAAACTTAGTTTGCTTCGACATTAAATGAATGTGTCTACATATGTTATGAGTTGTTAGCTTCTTTCCTAAATTTGATGTGCTGTGGATGCGGAATTATTCCATGGTTGACTTCCTGCAGCTTCCTCCTAGCCTCGAACTTGTGTATCTTAATATGACACTGGCGGAAGTTATCGCACTCGCTGTCATTCCCGCAGCGGACATTGCTTCATGCCATAATCAAGATTATCCACTTGTTGCATAAATTACTATTTAATATGGCAATTTTCAGCTTATCGCGCAAATAAAGACTGGCGAGAAAATGAATTCTCGAAAAGTTACTGGCTTAAATCGCATTCTTTATCATGCAACCTGTAGATACCTCTGGTGGAAGCTGTAAACGTTTATCGTTAATAACGGAAAAGGGGGTAAGAAAGAAAAGAAAGAAACACGGCCACATTGTACCTTGTACCGCTCACTGCACTGAGCTTTATTTTCCATTGTTAATCCCTGCTTTAACAAAGCCTGTGACAATGAAAAAAGAAGAAAAGTTGTGCTTGAACTAGTTCTTTCAGTCAACTAATATGTCGCATAAGATGTAGAAAAAGTTGAGGTGGTTTACCAAGTATTTACAGCCACAGAAGCATTAGGACTGTGCTATTACCTATAAGAAACTTCACATAATTTAATAAGCTGACAAACAATACTAGAAAATGGAATGGGTGTGGAATATTCTTCAATAACTCACTGTATTGAAGTTCTCGCTTATAGAGGAACACTATATGGATAGGCGATATGGGAAAAAGCTGCAGTAGGGCTTCTTCGACATATATAGAGGAAATAAAGCGGAAGGAGCGAACAGGCCATTACGAGCAAGTGACGCTCGTCCCTCTCGTCCCCTTGTACTCGCTGCCTCCCCCAAAAAACGCAATAATTGCACTGGCGTTTCCTGCTGCCGGACCATATCTAGACTCAGTGTGCTGAGCCAGACCCGTGCTGGTAGCAGGTGCTTCGGTTGGGGAGAACCAAGAAAAAATGCTTTCCACAATAGCAGAATATCATCACGACTATGCCACTAGTCGATCTTCTGTATGATAAACTAATGAAGGAGGTAGAGAGAGAGAGAGAGAGAGGGGGGGGGGGAAGATGTGAAGCAGCATAAGTATGTAACCGCAGCCTCTTCTTATTCTCAGTTATTTCGTTGAAATGTCATTCCGTATATTTGTTTCATTATCTTTTAATGGGTGTGTTAACAAAAACCCGATAAGCATCTTTTTGCCTGAACAGAGAAGAATTGTCTGGAAAATGCCAAGAATGCACTTGGCCTACAACCGCTAGGATTCGTAACCATGTAATTTGCTTAGTTGCCTATGCAGCAACTCCACATCCATGAGTTGTCTAAAACAGACCTGGGCGACTCGCGCGAAACCTTGAGCGACCTTCATTTTTTACCTGCTAATCATACAGCTATCAGTCAAGGTCGTGAGCATTTTGCGCTCTCTGAGCACCAGTTGCCCAGCCCTGGTCTAAAACATCCTTTGGTCTAATTTAGCAATAGCAAAATAAAACGGCATGATTTCTAAAACATGTACAGTTACAAGTTTTTATCTCCTCTTAGTTTTCTCCTCAATGGAAATCTGGGGATGAACTTTGTTGTACATTGCAACTCCAGTAAGAACGTTATATCTGATATTTAGCTGCAAATTGGTGACTTTCATTACTCATTTTTACTTTCTCTACCATCTACCTAATAGGTGGAGAGGCTATTGCATTCCACCCAAAAATTCGATGTCGGGATTTCACCGGAAATTTGAGGCCCGTAGTACACAAAAAGGCATTTTTTAACTTAAATCAAATTTTTTAACTACAATCATTACCTTCGATGTTGACAATATGTCCTCGTGCCGCCAAATATCTCTCACACCTTTTAAGAAAGTTGCAATAACACTGATTCTTAAGCCCATGTATGTATGACCATTCTTCGTTTGTAAAGTAATTAAATGGTTGTCTACAGAACGATCATTAACATTATGTAGTACCCAGTTGCAGAAATTAACTACTCTTATTATCGCCTGGTTGCTACTTCTGAGCTACAGTTACCCTATAAGGCATTAATTTTTAAAGTTTAGTGGCATTTCAAATCGAGGCTTGCGATTTTTTGTAATTCCTGTGTGAGCTTTCTCAAAGATTTCTTTAGACTTCGTTTTAAGTTTTCTCCAATGTCATATAACTTTATCTGTGAGAACACGGAAATTTAATTTCGATTTCTAATCAAGAATACAGCCCGTTTCCCTAAACTTTATTCACAGAACTAGTAATGATATACGTGGGGATTGGAGAGGGCTCAACGGCCCTCGCACTTCGATCCAAAAATCGTTTGTGCTACCTCTATCGTCTGTCTTTAACTACTCGCTTCTCTCGTTGTCTCGCAAGCTTTTATACCAGGAATGACGTAGCACGGATCTTTCTCAAAACTTTCACAAGCAAACCGGCAGCCAGAAACCTCGCGAACGTTCTGGAAACTCTTTGTCCTGCCGCTCTATTGTTATCAGTCACATATTCACAAACCACACTGTGGAGCGAGAGAACTTGCCCTAGACTTTTTTTAGCCGCTTCCAGCGTCACAATATATAAAAAATTTATAAATTCTGTCACGCTATTCAGCGAAGTACAGAGGTGTGAAGAGGTGCATTGGCGTATTCGCCTTCTGTACACTAATCTATGTAATAACATTGAGTGTGATCAACGCATTGTACAGTGAAAGATGATATAGGGTCTTTAAGGACCATGCTAATAAATTACTCTTATTCTGAATAAAAATAAGAACTGTGTGTGAAAGTAAAGGTATAATACTGTAAAACTCATTCCTCAAAAGGAGTGAAGATACAAACAAGGAATCTGCTAAGTTACTCACATGCATTACCTCTTATTTATATTATGGTCTTTGATGTCATAAAGTAAAATTGTTGCGATTTTTTTACTCTGAGTGTACCTTGACCTTAGGTATTATCGTGACAGTTTCGCAGGCACTGAAATAAACATATTTCTTTCCCCCTTTCTTTACGTGACTCATTGCAATGGTAATGTGTGGTTTGCGATTAGGAACGGTTTAAAAGCAATGTGAAAAGTATTTTATTTATCTCAGTGCTATTTTCACGTATTGTATAGAATTTTGTTTGCAGGCTATGGCGTTACGAATATGCATGTGGCATTTGTAGATACCGAAAAGGCATTCGACGCAGAAATAATTGGAATGTTGAAGAAAATTGGCGTGGGTTCCCAATAGAAAAGGCGGCAATATTCGTAGACTGAGGAAAAATAAGCCCTATGAGTTTCGTAACATGTTATACACATGTCCTAATAAATCAAAACTTTTTTGTCCAACATCACAAAGCAAATTCACAAATGCACGTAAAATTGTATTAGTCTAGCTAAACAAATATTCTGTAGTTGTAAACTTGAAACACAAATTATCATATATTGCGACTTTATATAGCTTTGAACATTCCCCTCACTAACCTCTCAATGTCACGTAATAGCTTGATGTAGCTCCAATTGTCACCGGGACTTCACTTAGTTCACATTGTCAGTTCACTCACAGGATCTAGTTCAATTTCTCCTGTCATTTCACTTTCTTCACGACGTAGTGGCGCAATGAAATACGCACGACGCAGCCTCCTCCTCCGGATGCTTCATTTGCCGAGGAGTCAAACACAGAACTTCTTTTAATACCTCGCAGTAGCAACATTCACCGTACGTCGCAGTTGCCTTCGCAACCTCACAAGGAGAATACACCTTATGTCGCAGCAGAAACACTCCCTGACTCGCTTGCTCACTAAATAACTCTCACTCGCGACCACCATAACCTCGCACTGCTGTGTCAGCTATTCAGCCCGACGAATTTCGCTGCGTGCTTACCCCTGTCAGGGTTTAACCGCAGATAGGAATGTTTTAGGATGGGCGTTTAACGGTGGTGTTTGGCTTTAGGTTGTTGTTGTTTAGAAGGGAGCTTTATGCCCCTTGACAATTAACTTGCAGAACGCAGCTAGGTCTGCATTCTGATGGTGAAGAAAACAGTTTTAAAATTTAGTATTTAAAATGTTTGGGTTTTTAATTTAGAATTTTGATGGGGGTAATTTTGGGAGTCGATTAACTCTCTGGAGCTCAGCTTTAGCTGCTGATGGGTTATCTCCTTGGTTATGGGGCGTGCCCGCAAGCCATGCGGGGAACCCCATACGACCTAAAGTGGCGTGTTGAGGGGTCATAGTCCCCAAGAGACCTAACCAAGGCGCTTTGGTGGATTGGTAACTTAGCGTATAATTTTGCTGCCCGGCGCCTAATTTCATCCTCCACGCATGGAAGAGATGAGGCTTCTTGAAGTAGTCTCATGGGGAAAGGTAGGGGGAACTCTCTCACTCGCGATAGCGCTCGCGCTCGCTTATATAGCCGCTGGTTAGACCCAAGATGTTCTAGAGCAGCATGGGCACGAGAGGAGAGGTAGCGATTGAACTTGCCTTACTCTCCCCACATTCTCTTGTCGAGTGACGAAGGTTGTTTGATACAACTCTTGCAGTGTCGTTGTTTGTACACTTCGTTTTACCTGCGCGGTACTAATATTAACTATTTTGTTTATGTTAAACATATTTTGCATACCATGATCATTACAGCCACCAGTTCTGGTTAGGCAAATTACATAATCTTCAAATTTATAACCTTCCTTTATCTCATGCACGTAATATTCTTACCCTGCCTTATGATTAACCTATTAAATTGTTTCTCTTCACAATAAATAAAGTAGTAAATTTCTATTGCTATTTAGCATTAACAATATTTTAAAACTATTTGATTTCCATAAATTGTTTGGTGATAAGCTTAATATTGTGTTCAAACTCTCAAACACGAAATACAATAGTTTATATTAAATAAACTAATAAGAAACTGAACCCCTAAACGTGGAATAATATAGTCCCCTTTATATGTTCACAAATACGGGTATTCAGAAGATACCTCTTGAAATAGCAAATGAATACCTGCAAGGTCACCAAAATGACGTGTAATATTGTAACGCTTTGTGTTTGCAAATTGAAAGCCGCACATTAAACAGCAAACATTCCTGTTCTTGTAAGATAAACAACTTCGCTCTACCACTCTTTATGAAACAGCCATACTCGCCACTGACTGAGGCGTGTCGGAACCTGAATAACAGAGAAGGGGTGGGATGGCCGACGGAGTGAGGCAAGAACATATTCAGGTGGAGTGGCCCAGTTGAGCTGATTTTGCCCATGCCTGTTCTAAAATAGAGACGGAGAGAAACATGAAACACGGAAACACCAACAGATTTTTGTTATCTGACGATAGTTGGTGTTTATGCTGGGCGTGACCGCTAGCATCTGTCTCTTCAACCCAAAGCCATAGCTGCTGCATCTCATTTCTCCCTCCTCAGAGCCATTCGGCCCGAAGATTTCCATGATTTACAGCAAGGCAATCACGGTTAAGTAAAGTCAGCTTCTCTTGGAGTTGAGGCTAAATGCGTAACTGGGGCCCAGGATATGTAGCATTACTAACAACACCTCTCCACCGATGCAACAAATAGATATAGATCTTACTCGCATTCAGGTGGTAGTACTGATGGGTTTTCTCGAGGACTTCCTTCGCCATACTCCTCAGGAGCACCAGCTGTTCCACCTTAGCTTTTTCGTCTAGGAACTCAATACGCCGTTCCCGACCGTCACCGTGTCCAATAGCTCTAGGTAGTGCCTCTGGGAGAAACATCCTTCCAAATGGGTAGTGCATCAGATTCTTTAGGATTGGCCCTATGCCTCGATCCTCCAGTAACCAGTTGCTCCCTGCTCAAAGTCTTGTGCCAACCGCTGCAGGTTGCACCGTGACGACATAAAGTTGCAGCACTCTCCGCCATCTGCTGGTCCAGACGCTCACCCATTACGTCCTTGATCCAACCGACCCTCTTCTGTTCTAGGCGCTCTTCAACTACATTAATTTTATATTCCGTGTCAGATTTAATTTCTGGCGGCGCCGTGGCCGAGTGATTAGACCGTTCGTCTATCGCCAAGGCTGCCCGGGTTCGATCCCAGAGATCCGCCTGTGGTATTTGTGGTGGACGAAGCGGTGTCTGGGTAGATTTATTCCGGGTTTCCGGATTACCCGCCACTCATTCCACCAATTGCTCCATCATTACTTTTCCAATCATCCATTTCGCCTGCATTTCATATCATCCTCTTCCTCACATTCATACGTGGTTTCATTTCTTTGACTGTTTTGCAAAATCGTTTCCCAGGGCTTTTATGGTTGCACTTCTATCAGATTTTACAGTGCCACTGTCAGAACCTGGTTGGGATCTCACTTTCTCTATTTAAGTGCTCATTTCTGTTCCCATCTTTTCAATTCGGGATTCCATTTTTGTATCCATTTTCTTTGCTTCGTTCTTCATTTCTTTCTTTACACCCTTCATATCAGTCTGCATCCTCTATTTGGGGAATTCACTGTTGTTACCTCACTTCTTATGTTATCCATTCCGGTATTACATTCTGCATTGCATTTTTCATTTCCTCCGTTACGTCCAGTCGTTTTTCTAAACGTTTTGTCAATCTTGGCTTATTAATTCCATTGCTGACACTAGTGTTAATTTGTGCAATTTTTAACTGTCACCTCACTAAGTCCTCACTTGCACTTAATTTCACACTGTCACTTCTCTACTGTGAACCAATGCAATTTTCCCTATCACTTCACTTTCTTCGCGACATACTGGCGTAATAAAATGGGCACGAGGCAGCCTCTTCTTCTGGACGCTTCACCCCCTTGGCAGTCGAACAGAAGACCTCTTTTAATCTCTCGCAATAGCAACACTCACTGTACGTCGCAAACGGTGTCACGATCTCACTAGAGCACACCTTATGTCACCACAAACGCACTCCTAACTCAGGTGCTGACTAAGCGCGAGAGAGCTCATTTAAGTAGCCGCTGGTCAAAGTTTCAGAATGTTCTATAAGCGAGAGAAAGGGAAAACTTCCAGAAGATTGTGGTTATATGACAATAGTGCTACTTACCTTTGTTTATCTCATCTGCACGGCGCCGACCTACCGAAGCTTGGGCCATAGCCGCTGCCTCACAATATAGTTTAATAATTCATATGCATATTTAAAATGTAACCATATAAATAACATTATTTTTAAGGGGTGTGCAAGTTACACAACTAAGAAAAATTTAAAGTTATAAATTATCTAGAGGTTTGATTACTCCTTCCAAACTTGCCCTTAGAAACGCCTGCTAGGAGATAACAATTTTACTAATAAAATACGTCTAGCGGAACAAAAGTGCATCTGTTAACTATAAGTCTTCTCTCAGGACATGAGTATTTCGTTAAGCTCACTTGGGAAGTTTAGAGATACACAAAGGTGGATGAGAAATAATCGCATTTGTTTTAGGGAGGTGTCAGCAGCTTAACTGGGCACGATAGAGCAGAAATTCGTCTTTGGACGTACATCACAGACCTTCATAAATGCCCACAGCTGTTAACATTTCAGTAGATGCTTATCTATAAATGTTAAAAATTCCATTCTTATGATTAACATGTTTCTCTGTTATTTTTCAGGTAAGCAAGTAACTTAATGGAGTCATCTTAGTGGGTAAGTAGTTTGATATAATGATTTCTTTGAGGATATGGCTTCATGTTTGACGTAAAGACAATACTTCTAATTGCATTACTTCTATGATAGATCGACGGATAGGTGGATAAGTTACGTACAGCTTATCAAAGTTATTACAAAAACACTTTGTGCGTGTGTCATTTACCGTACATACACATTTAAGATAGAGGTTGAAGGTGACAAAAAGAAAGGGGAAAAAACGAAAAAACGAGGAAGAAATACCAATACATTGCTAATGAGTAATTAAACAGTAATTTTCCGACTTTACACAGGAGATTCTCCATGTTTGTCGTTCCTCTGATCAGCCAGTAGATTCCAACGTTCCGTTCTCCTTCTCGCTGGACTTAAGTAACTTTGTGTGAATTTAATCTTTCGCTGGTTCTTTCATTGTGCACATTCCGCCAAAATAAGCACTCATTCTTCATCTCCACCACAGAATGGACAGATTGTCTTGCAGGAATCCTGAGTCATTGTCTGTGCCCTCCAGTTTTCCAAACTAAATAATGGCATCCTGATTTGTTCTTTCTTCCTAAGTTACGTATACAATATGCTTTTTTCCCCCAATTCAATTTTGTCAACTGCTAGGTCTAGAAAAGGTTTAATTTTACTATCTGATCCAACGTCAGTAGTTATAGTCCCTCCTTAAGCAATTGGATTAACGATATTTTCGCCGCTAGATGGCGTTAGTGTCGCGTGGCGCTAGTGTCGCATTTTGATGGTGGGAAATTTGAAAATTTCAAGATGGCGGAGAATTTGAAAATTTGAAAATTTTCCCGCCAAGTGGTAGATTTCAAATTTTCAAATGTTCGCGCCATTTAATGTATTTCAAATTTCGCGCCATGAAAATGCGCCACAGTGAAAAAACTTAAGATGTCGTTAAATTTGAGAATTTGAAATTTTTTTCTGTGAGCGTAGTTAATTTCAAATTTTCAAACTTCCCGCCATCAACGGCGCGGCGCGGCACTAACGCCATGGGATAATCGTTAATCCGATTGCTTAAGGAGGGACTGTTGATTAGATTATTTATTTTTATTGAGAAGATGCATTGAAAAACAGTTTAAATTATTGTTGTACGAAAAAAGGAGTACTGTTTGTTGACTGTATAAAGTTGGTTGCAAACGATGTGTTCCGTGTGGGTTGGATGGGTAATGATGAAAGATGATTTATCCGTTGAGGAGCAAGTGCAAGTTGCCACCTTGAGGACAAGTGCGGGTGACGAAGCCGGAATTTGCAGCAGGAGGAGCCGTGGTATGTCTTGCAGGGTTGGCAGGTCGTTCCTCGACGAGAGCTCGGTACCTACTGAGTATAAAATGAGACGTCTATGTGGATGAAAGGGGCATCCGGTGTAAGAGCTGTGTTTGCTATCGCAGACACACCCGCTGCGGTGGGGGAAGGAGTGGGGGGATGGGGTTTTCTGGCACAGGAAAAGAACCGTTGACATTTTACCACCAACCGTTGCTATTTGAGATGATTTAGCCGTTGAGGAGCAAGAGCAAGTTGACACCTGGAACATAAGTTTGAGTGACGAAGCCGGAATTTGCCGCAGGAGTTGGCATGTCGTTTCTCTACGAGAGCTTGGTCTCAGCTGAAGGCAAGATGAGACGTCTATGTAGATGAAAGAGGTATCAGGTGTAAGCGCAGAGTTTGCGAACACACCCACATCCGTTGATGAGGGGTGGGGGAAGGGGGGTGGGAGGGGAGGAGGGGGGGAGATTGCGATATTCCACATCCGCAGGATGGGGTTTTCTGGCACAGGAAAAAAAACCGTTGAGATGTTCCCACCAACCGTTGCTTTTTTTTAATAAAATAATATGATTGGTGGACCTTGAGCGTGTGGATGTTGAACGAGTACTCTGTCTTGACGGACGCTAAGCATCCAATCGCCGAGAATGTGCTCTGTCATAATATATGTAGGTGAATGGTCCAAGTGCGCTGATAAGCATCTGCCGAGGTACATCCGCTCTAGGTTTTTTATCATTTGCTGCATTTTGACTGCCTAGATGTATTGTTGCTCGTAGAAAACGAAAAAAGGCACGTGATTTGCGGAAGGGAGAAGTGATGTGGTCTTGACGGGTGTTGGGAAGCAAAGAAGGGAAGGATCTTGGAGGAATGGGGCAACGTGATATGCGGAAGTGACGTGGCGTGATCTGATTGGATAAAATAAGACGAGTTGGGATTTGGTCGTTAGGATTCCAAAATGACGATGATTGGTGGAAATAAGGTGCGTTGCCATTGGATGAAAAATGAGGAAGCAACCTTTGCCTTGTAAAAAAGGGAGAGAAAAAGGAATTGCAGGAATGATAGCGTTGCTGATGGTGAAAAAGTATAGTTAAAAAAACGAAAAAAAAGTCGGTTAACGGACTTACATTTAAATGTTTCAAGAACGAGATATGAAAATGTTGAGAAAAAAAAACCAACATGGAATATGTTTCCAAATTTTGTATTTTCTGAAAAAAATGGCTTCAGAATTTTGCTTAAAATATCAATTATATTGATACGTATAAGTTGAGTCTTGTTTTTTCCTCGTTTGCTTGTTTTTCTTCGTCTTTTTTGTTTTGAACATAGGTTCATATTTCTAGCGTATTTAACAGACATGCTTTAATGTTAAGCCAGCAGTTAAAATCCGATAAAATGCGCAGACTATGGTTGAACACGTCACACTATCAAATTAAGATAAGATAATTCAAGAGCTGATTAGCAAGCTTTTTTAAAACGTTTGGCATACCTTTTAAAGAAGGTGTTAATATGAGTCTCTCACACAGATAGAAAATGCTGGAAGATAATATGCAACTTGTCTTCATACGCACACACAAGCGTTCCGTGGCAATTACGTGCTTTGAAACCGATCTCCATCTCGCTCCAACAGAAGGCTAAGGGATATGTGACCGTGTTTCTCTCACGGCTTAAGCGGCCAACAGACACACGCCGCATACATGTCGGAACTTGTCGACGTTTGCATTTGCGCGCGTGTCAGGGTATCCAGTTACGATAAGGTGTTATATATCCCGACAGTTTACCTCGAAATATGTGATATAAGAATAAAAGCCTAAACATGTAGTTGATTGAAACATAGAATAGGTTAATGATGTTAAGCAAACCATTACAAGTAGACACACAGCGACGCAAAATGAACAAATATATGAATATAACATAGTTCAGAGCAATAATGAATTGTTTGTTTTTTCTTGTTTGCTTGTCAAATCACACGCACACGGTCGCTGATGTTTTTTATTGCAGAGGAAAGCGTTAGCAAATTGTTTTCTTATTATTTTAATACTAGCGGGATACATAGGTTATCGATAGCTGGGACAAGAATGAAGAAGCTTATGAACAAATATTAACAACTATGAAAATAAGGATATTGAGTGCAAAAGCCGTTTGAATGTTACACATCAGAATTGTTTGCAGAAGTATAGTACTAATTTAGGAGAAATGTTGTTACTTTCACTGCCCTTCCTTCTACAAACTATTTCATACACAAGACGGAGAACAGAAGACAACGGAGAATTATCACAAAAAAGGAAATATAAGGTATTTGAAAATTAAAACCGACAGCAAAGAATATATTGGGAATTGGTAATGTTACAAGTGTATTTTGTATCATTTGTGGTTTTTTTGTTCAGCTTAGCAAGTTTCTGTGCGCCTGTTACGATTAAAAGCGTATACCAAGAAATATACACTTGATTCAAGTTAAGATAACAAGATAATTCAAAAATATTGATTATACTAGCTGAAATATGCATTGTTACCCGTAGTTTGATGATTTATCCCTACAACTATGAGACGTTGGACTTTGGTTGTGCATGCACATAGCTTAAACAAAGATTTAATTAAAAACTCTTATAAAACAGAAAGTAAACAAAATAAACACACCAGGAAAACACAATCCAAAACAAAAAACTCTGTTGCACAAACATGGATGCAATTCTCTTTACACACGCACAGTAGATGGGGGAAAAAAGTTTTTGCTTGACACGGAGAAAGATCCCATGACGATCGTCCAAGCAACTGAATAACACTCGAGGCAAGATGTTAGTTTAAAAAACATCTTTCATCATTACCCATCCAACCCACACGGAACACATCGTTTGCAACCAACTTTATACAACCAACAAACAGGTTTGTACTCCTTTTTTCGTACAACAATAATTTAAACTGTTTTTCAATGCATCTTCTCAATAAAAATAAATAATCTAATCAACAGTCCCTCCTTAAGCAATCGGATTAACGATTATCCCATGGCGTTAGTGGCGCGCGGCGCGCCGTTGATGGCGGGAAGTTTGAAAATTTGAAATTAACTACGCTCACAGAAAGAAATTTCAAATTCTCAAATTTAACGACATCTTAAGTTTTTTCACTGTGGCGCATTTTCATGGCGCGAAATTTGAAATACATTAAATGGCGCGAACATTTGAAAATTTGAAATCTACCACTTGGCGGGAAAAATTTCAAATTTTCAAATTCTCCGCCATCTTGAAATTTTCAAATTTCCCACCATCAAAATGCGACACTAACGCCATCTAGCGGCGAAAATATCGTTAATCCAATTGCTTAAGGAGGGACTATAACTACTAACGTCCTATCTCCTGATGCAGTTCAGTCAATTTTATGCGCTAAATTTAGATTAATTATTTTGTTGTTTAACGACGGTGTCAATTGCTAGGACCACATCAGCAGCGCCAGTGTGCCGATATAATGTACCGCAGAAGTTCTTTTACATGCCAGTAAATCTACTGACATGGAGCTGTCATTTTTAAGTACACTTAAAAACCATCGGTTTGGGCCGGATTTGAACCCGCGCCCTTGGGGTCAGTAGGCCAGCGTCTAACCAACTGACGTTAGAGCCACCCAGACACTCAGACTGACGTTAAATTTAGAGCAGGGTGGTATAAGACTACGGCTACCAAAGAGTTAGGTATTGCCTTCTTTTACATTAAACCTTGTTACATTAGTTAGAACTTAATGCAGGGTCCTTCACTTATATTTTTTGCGTTGTTTGTATATCGCATACTTGTACAGGACGATGCATGATTAATTAGTCTTATTTGTAACTATTTATGCTAGTGTTTCATAATAGAAAATGTGTCAGTTAAATTTATCCTACTTAGTGTCTATTCGTTTACTTCTTGCTCAGTTGATTCATTGTAGGTATATTGGTTTTATGGCAATGCTGATGTAAGAAGTTGAATATCCTACTCAAAGCTATGTATGTTTTCTTACGCTTACGGACATGTAAGCTTGTCAGGAGAACATGATTAAGATGGTACAGGTGTCATCGCCTCTGACCGGAAGCTTTTAGACGCGCCAACACTAAATTTTTCAGCTATTACTTGGCAAAGCGTTGAGGTGTATTGACCTTGACTGTCGAGCGCTGCGATCGCTTCTTATCTTGTTTATTAGAAGAGCGAAATAATATCAACTTGGCGTATAGTTAGTGATAAAACACAACTAGATGATTTCTCGCGTCTATTGATGTAATGAGACGCTGCTGTCCTGAAGATATGATGGCATCTGAACAGAGTGTACGCACACTGTCTAGCCGTGTTTTTGCGATAACCTCGCGTAAACATCTGCGCAGTTTCACATTCTTTCCGATACGCTTCATGGCTTTGCCAGGTAATATGTGAAGAGTAGATACACACATTGTCATACCGTAATATAAATATTTCAACATCATGTTTTCTTTTGGTGGAGAAGGGGGTGCAGAAGGTTTAAGGGATTACGCTAAGCGATGTTATTTTATCCTTTCTGAATGCTTTAAAGATGTAAGATGTATAACTGTGAGGTGGTATGAAAAGGAGGATTTTTATATTAACGTAAAATGCAATCGTATTGTAATTTGAAATAATTACCCGTTGCCGTTTTTCTGGTATATGTTGGTAATACCTAGGTTGGAAAATTGCTCAGGTCCATTTTTTCTAATGTTTTCAGTTCGAAAAGAAGCAAACATCGACACAGGATGGGAAAATTATGTTAGGTCTCGAGGTAAACCAGTAGGGGCCATCCATCATGCTATCCGCGGCTGTATTCGAAACACCTGTATGTCAGAGTATGTTGTGTGAATGTCAGCGCATTGGAAAGTTGGATCATGCTTATTAAATAAATTCGCTCTCATTAATGAAATATCAGGACTGCCGGTGAGCAAATAAATGAGCACCATATGTGTATTGGATGAAAGCTCTGTGGAAGCCATCCGCTCAGAGATGAATGAAAATAGGTTCATTCCATTTTAATCTGTGAACGCTTAATTCTGCAGGGGAAAAAGTAACTTTGCTCTTTATTTGGTACGTTTACACATGTTTTGCCTATAATTTAACCTTATTGTGTTGTGAAAGTTATACCATTTATGCTTGCTGCTTGGCATGACATTATTCCTGTGAATAATGATTGTGCCTTTTTAGTATTAACTTGTATGTGGAAATAATCACTGCACCAGATATACGGATATTGTAATCTAAAGTTTTAATTCTATTACGCTTCTTTAATGGTTAATTTCGTTTATCAAATGCTTACATAAAATAATTTGCTTTGCTTTCTTGTATTGTCTTAAAGTTGTTACATAGGCTTTAAATTGATTAGGTAACTGACATGTCATTACAAATGAATTGAAGCTATTGTCTTAAAGTATTAATTAATACTACTCATCTTTCTTTTCTCTGAATACTTCGATAAGCATATACAAAGAAACTTTATTTTGTATATGATAGTTATGACTAGACCGCGAGAGTGCGGGCCCTAATACAGCGATTGCAGTTGACTACGGCGACGGCATAGAGTGTGACGTACGCCTCACCCTCTACTCTCGTCGTACAGCTCCATGCATAGAACTTCACCATTCCGAGTGAGTTCAGCTGTTATACTGAAGAGTTGCATGTGTCAAGCGACTCGTAGTGCAGTGCCTAAGACAACTCCCCTACGAAGTACAACAATAAATTATTTAGTTGAACAATTCGGACGCAATATATTTCTTCAAGAGGGAGGTGTTATGTGTGCTCGTGTG
Organism: Tenodera sinensis; assembly: GCA_030765045.1. Classification (NCBI taxonomy): domain Eukaryota; kingdom Metazoa; phylum Arthropoda; class Insecta; order Mantodea; family Mantidae; genus Tenodera; species Tenodera sinensis. The sequence goes on from CM060964.1 coordinate 166,704,905, forward strand.
TAATTTCAGATTATTACGAACTAAGAAGTACCTACTACTTTGAAAGACACCGTAATACTAAAGCACATAAGGAAAATGTGAAACGCAATTCAATTTTCTTTTTTCTTTCTTTCTTTCTTTTTTTTTTTTCTTTTTTTTTTTTTTTCATTTTTATTGCAGTTCAGTATGGTGTAAATATACGATTGAATCCAGTAATAGTAAGCAAGTACATATAAGTAGCAAAAGATACATAAATAACAATAAAATAAATATAATACGCACAAAGAACTGTTAACCAAGTAGTAGAGAATATTCACAATAAACTATTAACAGTAAGTGCAGTATTAACAGTAAGTAGTGCTAAAATTCAATGAAGATTTATCTGGCATAATGAATTAACTCAACTAAAAATGTCTGGTCTAAAAATGTCCGAGGGTAGTAAATTAATCGAGAAAGTATCGGAAACAACTAACAAGATAACCCAAGAACTGTGTCCTGATAAGCTAAAAGACAAATTGTATAGTGTAATAGACAAATATAATGCCTATGTAGTATTGAACAGTTTGGCGAAAGCACAGGACGATAACGTAAAGGAGAATAAAAATCTCTTCACGTATGCTCCATGCCTCCGTAGTGCAATTGGTAGCGCGCTTGCCTCTGGCGCGGAGGACCCGGGTTCGCTCCCTGGTACCAACATGGGGATCTTTCCCTCGCTGCGAGGTCTGGCACGGGGTGCGCTCAGCGTCGTTAGGGACCATTTGAGGAGCTACTTGAGGGAGAAGTAGCGGCCCCAGGTCGCGAAGGCCGCATAACTGGCCGGGAAGGCTCGGGGCGCTGACCGCGTCCCATCCTCCAGTACTGCACCTCACCAATGACGCCTGTAGTGGGCAGAGGTGGGGGACGCAGTTGCTGGGCAGCAAGCCAAGGTCCTTCCTGGGCTGTAGCGCTAGGGGAATGGGAAAAACTATGCTCCATTAACCTCATGCGATGTCGAAAGAAGCGTTTCGCAGTACAAACATTTTGTAACTGATAAACACGTAAGCTTCACCTCTGACAATCTACATTGTACATAGTTGTGCATTGTAATTCTTTATTATAATGAAAAAGATACTTCATGATGTAACTTATTTTCTCGGAAACTGGTTAGATAAAGCAAATACCTTTCCTAAGCTTTATTTCACTTTTTTAAAATGTTTATTGTAGCTACTAAAGAATGGAGGAAAAGGTGCTGGCTGACTGAGTCATTATACAACTGCCTTTAGTAGAGAAAGAGCTTAAAAGATTTCGTCGGCATCGCATCAATTAGGCTCGTACGTGCAAGTGTAGAGTTACTGTGTGTAAGGCAATTCAGGACTGTGCATCTGACCGATACACTGCGAGTCGCCTCCCCGCGATGTCATTTACGCTCGCCACGGAACAGTCCAGGCAAACATAACTTGCACTAAAGATTCCGCTCTCGTGCGGTCTAGATATGACCTACTCTGCTTGGTTTTTTACTTTAAGTGCATAACATCTACATAAGTACACATTTAATTTACAATGCTCATTTAGTTTTGGAAATTAAACAACTACGTATGTTTCTGTTTCAGTTGTCTTCACTAAATAATGAAAATTCCCTCTAACTATACAACGTTGAAATTAAATACCATTAACAAAAGTTAATAGTTCCCACAATACAGTAATTTTCCGTGGACGGTCTTGCGCGATTTTCTCACCCACCTCAAAAGATGAGGGCTTTTGGCGAAAGCATAGGAACTTCATAGCGATTTTCCACACATTTATAAAAAATAGAAAAAAAAGTTCACTTTTCAGTATTATTAATATTAATATTATTATTATCATTATCATCATTGATGCAGTACGGTACTATTGCAGTATTTTGTACATTATACATGTTTTAATTTGTTACAGTACAGGAAATATTATTTATATTATTACAGAATAATTTACGTCTTAAGTAGGTACCTTAAAATAGCCACTTTACGTCTCTACTTTGAAAGTTCTCTGTCCTCTTTTAGTTCGAGAGTTACGAAAGCGGACAGGTATGAGAGTTAGAAAGGAGAATTTAGGGGAGAAGGATAGAAAAAGAGGTATGTAGTAGGTGGCAGGGTTCCGCATAAGCACCTCTATGTTTGCGGTAAAGCAAAGCGCCGGGAGTTGTGCCGGAAGTGGGAAACGGAGATGCCCTAGTCATTGCCAATGCCTTGCCGGGACTCGCTTCCGGACACGCGGGAAATTAGGGGAGGGATCGTTAGAAGGAAGGATTTAAGATGTTCTTTGTCAAATTTAATTTGGGTTTAAGGTCTATTGAAGTTTTCGTTGCTTGCGCTAAGGTACTCCTGCTTATTGGTTTGGATGTACGCTTAGAAAGCTTCAAGTTATCCGGGTCTGCGGAGGAGATGTAGGTTTAAGGGTATCCAACTACATGGTCATCAATGAGGGTCTGCATAGTGAGCAGTTCAAGCACCGGTTGTGAGCCATCAGACCGATCATCCTTCTGGGGTTGCAGGTGATGATGAGACTGAAGTGGCCGAAGTAGTGTAGGGGCGTTCTTGTAAGTGAGTGAAGCAGTCCTCTAAAGTCGGCAGAAATGAAGAGACTGAAACAAACTAGGTGTTCGAGTGGGCACTGAGAGCAAGGATGTCTTGGAATGAAACATCGATGTCGTTGAGATGTAGTAGTCTTTCTATGTGAACGGCGATGATTGCTGTGGCAATGTTGCTTACGGCTTCATGGGGGTTGTTTAGCCGCTAGCCGAAGTTCAGGACTTCGGCATAGAGGTCCTGGACTGCCCCCAAGAAGTTAGTCCGTGGAGATGTTCGGTGTTAGGTTGGCGTAGGCCGATCTGGAACTGGTGGCTGCGGCGTTGTCTTAAGTTTGTGCCGCGTCATGAATGACCCCGGATATAGCGCCTAGGAACCTGTCCGGTGAAATAGTCCGTTCTACCACAAGTGGTGCAGACCCTATATCGGCGCCTCAGGTAATACTACAGGGAGATGGACGTGAGTGTCGTTGTGCGGCAGTAGTATGCATCAATCCGCTATGTGGCCATAATGGCAACAGCGGCGGTACTGCAGTGTACAACTGGTCGTGCTTGCCGGGATTCTGTCGGCATGCCCAGAAAGCCTATACCGGTGGTCCCGAAATACAAGGCGTCCCTGAGGTGTAAAACCGTGGTGGTTATGTATCCTGATCGCCGTCACCAGGGAGCTCCAATAGTGGTGCGCCTCCTCTAGCAGAATCTGCGCTGGCAGGCAGCTATGTACATTGACAGCAGTGGCGCTAAAGCGGCCGTATCTGTTGGCGAGAGTGTCTGGACGACACACAGCAGAAGCAACATAGGTACCAGCAGGACGGCTGATAGGTGGCTGCAAGGGCAGCTGCGGAGACAACAGTCGTGGCAGGATAGCGCTAGTAGCGCCGACAGAAATTCAGGGAGGTCCCTAGCGGTGGCTGCTCGTGGCGACTGCTGTTACGGTGGCGCCAGTTGGATTGCCAATGGATGGTGAATGACCGGTCTGCCGTTGTGTTCGTGATAGTGGCTGACTGTTCAGGAGATGGTTCCGCTGGAGTAGTTCGCAGTTAGGTGGGGTGCCGTCGTTTGTGCCCACCGTAACGGCAATTGCAGTCGCTGTGGAGCGTCCTCGACCTTCTTCAACTTTCCAAGCCTCCCTTCCTTTGACCCCCATAGGAATAAAGAAACTATATCAACCAGTTGAGTTAGTTACGTCCACTTGGATCCTTTTCATTGTAGTGCATACAGGCAGCGAGTGTCGCTTTTCTTGTCAGTCGTTGGATCGCTTGATTCTGGGAGATACGCCTTGTAGGATGAGAGGACCAAAAACGCCATAACGTTCACAAACCAACAGTCATAAAAGTGGGCATGTGGCAGGTAATAATTGACACCACAGCAGATAGCGGATATGATACACACTCAAATTGATATAGCAGGAAGCGAAGAGAACCATGTCAGCAAGTAAGTGAAGAACTTGTGTTCAACAATCCAGCTGAGTTAAATTTTGATAGGTTTCCTCAGAGAGTGTGGCTGCATTACTATTGCTCTAGATTACTCGGCGATTGAGCGAAAATCCTTAATTAAGTTTAATAGATCCCTGTTAAAAAGAATTGTGACACTTGCAGGGAATATATAGATCAGCGATACTTAATAATGGTCGCCATGAAAGCTTCAATTCTTATAATATGTAGATCAGGTGAATAAGATAGTCTGCAAAAAAATAGACTTCTTAGTTTCTTCACACTGAACCGCGTGTAGGCTAAGTTTGAAAGGTTGAATGAGATTGTAAAAGTAATGCCACAGCTGGGTCTCGTAAACTCCGGATCTTGGAGCAAGAAATTAAATTAAATTATTCTGCTGTTTAACGACGCTGTCAATTGCTAGGATCACATCAGCGTCGCCGGTGTGCCGGAATTTTGTCTCGCAGGAGTTCTTTTACATGCCTGTAAATCTACTGACATGGAGCTGTCGTTTTTAAGCACACTTAAAAATCATCGATCTGGGCCGGATTTGAACCCGCGACCTTGGGATCAGTAAGCCAGCGTCTAACCAACTGAGTCACCCAGACCCTGAGCCACCCAGGGCGACTCTCTCTTGGAGCAAGGAACAATATCTCACAGTAATGGAGATTGCCTTGTAGGTTTACCAAGTATTGGTACCATGCTTGCCTGCTAAATCTAGCTATGCAGTCATTGTAGTGAAATCGTGCAAGTAGCTCGGCAACCAGTTGTTACGTTGCATTGTATTGGGAGATCTGGAGGAACTTTGCAATGTGGATATGGTTGGAGTTGTCGTCAGTCGAGAAAAAAATATTGAAAAGGAGAAAAAACGAGCAATTGTAATAATTATCATGTTCTTGGGTGTGTAACATTTACAGGAACATAAAGTCATGTTGTTTTCCAACTAACTGATTCACATTTAATCAATAGCACATGTAAAGAAAATCGATTTGTCATTTTTGTGAAAATGAAACCAGTTTGACATATTTTCAGCACTCAAGACTTTGTGTTCACCATACAACGGTGACGTGCATTTTACGATAGCTTCAATGTCGCAGGAAACTATAGGACCGGCTTTGTTTTGTGGTTCCGATGGACTGGCAATGTTTTAGAAAGAAATACCCAAAGTATAAAGTGATCATTGCCTGCACTCTTAGATTAAACAACCTTCTCACAAGGGAACTACCAGAACTCCTCATAGCAAAACCCATCCTGAAGGAGCTGTGCATTTTAGTGCAAGCTGCCAAAAACGTATTTGGAATCCTTCACTGGCAAATCAGTGTGCAATCCAGATTGACATCACAGCTTCATACTGGGTTGCAAGAAAACTGCCTTGTAAATAGCTACTCCCTTCCTTATTTAATGACTAAGGGTAAACTAAGGAAGTCTCTAAACTTTAGGTAGTTGCAAGACGGACATGTTACGATCGGTTAACTATTCTATTCTTTAAGAAGAGAAATAACAATCTGATTGAGCCGATGTAGTCGGCATACGTAGTCATCTTGTCGGATGCATGATGTCGCTGCAAGAGAGAACTGCCACACGTCCAGGATTGCACTTCTGATTTTATTGACAAAGTCGTTTCGTGTTTTCTGCAAGTCAAACTGTAAAACAAAAGGAAAAGTAAACTTTTCTCTTAATGGAACAACATATTGCCAGCATTAACCCAGATCTGCCTATTGTCCTAAAAGGACAATGGTCACATTAGTAAAATTTATTATTTAATATTTGTATTACATTTGCAAACAGTTGACACACATGGTAATCTCAACTAGACATTATCAATGTGTGGTTTTGAGTTTTGTATTCTTGGAAGTGATTGTGGATTTGAATAAACCATCCGTTTCTTGACCTTCTTTTCAACATGCCTTTTTGCAGCATCATGCGTTTTGAGAGGTAAGTTTTATTAGTTTATCTTGAAGTAATGAGTTGTGTTATTATGTTAATTTCCAAAGACATTGGTTTGTCTTTTAAAAGTAAAAGAAAAGTTGCAGTTTTAATAGCTTTGTTACATACATAAAATATTTTCCGGTGTCCCTTTAAAAGGACAATAGGCATTTTCACAAATATGTCAGCATTGTTTCAGTATTACAGAAAATTATAATTCTGTAATTTTGTCTGTTTGTTGTTTGATGAAGTGCTCATCGTTGTTGAGGATGTGGGCGCACTAACTGATAAAATTTACGAGATAGCTATAATGCCATCAGTGAATGCAACAAATCCTGACTTGTCAGATGAAGATTCTGGGTAAGAAGATACCGTGGCTCCCCGTAATTTACCGGGGAGTCAGTTGAGGGCTGAACTCAATGCAGAATACTTTCAACGCTGCATTCCTACAATAGTGGATCTAGAGGGAGATGAAGAGAGTGAGGAAGAAGATATAGTGGAATATCATATTCAAGGAGGTGAAAAAAGTAGAAATAATAGTGGTGCAACTAATGATCATGAAGAGAATAGTTTAGAGGAGAGTAAAGTTATTACAAATTGCAGTGAAAAGCGATGTTTGGAAATATGGTAAGCTCAGTGGTTTGCCTGCTGTGTGCCCTGAATTATTACTTGCTAAACAGGATCAGTCTCCTTTAGAATCATTTTAAAGTTTTTTTTCCTTTAAATAATGGTATGCTGTAACTTCTAGTGGAGAAGAGTAACAGATATGCTGCAAGGAAGAACAAGATGCCATCTTTGTCATCTTTGTCAAGTGTCGACTAAATGCCAGAAGTGTAATGTTGCGCTTCATGTAGTATGGTTTGCTATCTACCGTACAAAAGACTAAAGAATTGTATTCGAAATACTGATAAAATATATGCCTATGTTCCTACTGTCCTTTTAAAAGGGCACCTGTTGTTGACAAAAGTGTGCAAAATAAATACAAAATTGTGTTAAATTATTTTTCTGTGCAAAAGTTTTAACATATTCTTCTTTGAAATAATTTCACGCATATCTGGGTTACTTTCAGAAAATAAGAATAGTATAAAATAAAGTCACGGACGCAGTTACAAATTGAAGTAAGGAAGTTGGCAACGTGGGGCTATGTCCTCAGAATGCAGACTGCTTGGACTTCAGTAGAAAAGTAGCTTGTCCTGCTTATGAACATTTCACCAAGGTCTTTGAATTTTAGTGTAACTGTAGTTTATAGCACCAATAACATTGGAGAAATTACTAGTCACAGAACCCTTGTCTCATAGTTCGTAAATACCTTGACCGTGAGACGTATTTATGTATTTTAACTTTATTCGGCAATGCTGGGGCTCACGTGAGTTACTATTCGATACTGTACATTTGTTAACATATCATCTCCTATCACATTCTGAAAGGCTCCTGTTGTGTAATAACTAGGGTCCGGAAGTTCATGCCTTGAAGAGCTGTGTATGCCCTAAAAACCTGAAAATGTACCAGTAAATATGCACTTAAAATATACATAATATACATTTTACGGAAATATATTCTTAAAAATTTAAAAATATGCCCAAAAATGTGAACTTAAAATGTATCTTATATCCGAAATATTCTTGTATATAAACAAAGGAAGATAAAATTGAACTCACGTGTATTGTTGAGAAGCAGAAGGTTCTGATTTACTGTCCAAAAGAAGCAACGAATTGCAGCTCTCAATAGCCACGTAACGGAGGTTTTCAAATTTGAAAGAACTCCTGTTATCTCTGAAGATGGATTTATATACCTACATGAAAGTGTGTTACACTCTTCACTTCGTTCTTTAGCATTTCCCCTACACTACCGGAAACAGAATTTAAGTTTGATGTTGTGTTGTGTCGTGAAACACTTTGAGTGCTTCATTTAAGGCTAGGCCTGCTGTTTCTAAGGTAGCACGGAAAAATGCTAGACACATTTTGGGCTACAACAATGGATCTAGCACCACTAGGGTCTAAGGAGGTAACATCCTCTTTTACTGCTTGTAGATACTCTGCATAGCAGAGGGCAGCGGCTCAGTTCCAAGTTTCAAAATTTCTAATCTTGAATGGAAACAAGACGGTTTTATGCCACAAAAGCACTAAAATGATAGAAATATGTTTTTATTAGAGAAGTCAAAATATGCAGTTATACGCAATAGCAAATAGGGTTTGATAAGCTTATAAACGTTTATTCGTGCGCATAACTTGCCAAAATTGTAATTATAACAGAGGAAAAAATATGTAAATGCATGAACTTCCGGGCCGTAGTAATGACGAAGGGTTGTCAACAAATGGTTGGACCGTGTAACCAACAGCTGATTTTATGGCAACATGGACATGCGTATGTATGTACCTACATGCTTCTTGGAGTCAGTTTTTCACTCTGCAATTCCACCACGTGCAAGATATCCATGAATATTTGTTTGGAGAACTTAAATATAACTTAAAAATCTATGTTGTCATATTCCTGAAAGGTATTGAACTATATCTAAAGTTCCTCGGTCTTGGTAGAAATGCAGGTTAAGATTTCGTATTTTACTAAAACACTTCATATCGCGAACGTGTAGCATTAAATTGCACCCATCTATTGCACAACTTGCAGCAATACATGTAATTGACAATAATTCACCCTCTCGATATGGTAGTTACACTTACATACGTATGCAGTTAAATGTATATATTCGAAATAAATTAGTAAGGCCGTCCTATTTGAGTATCATGGTCAACACTTAACATAGCTTATTGCGAATATGTAGAATTATATTGGTGCATTCCTTTGTTGCAGAACTTGTTGTAATACAAGTGTAATTGACAATATTTCATTAGAATATGGTAGTTACTTATACGTATATACTTGAAAAAGTGAAGTCGATTAAAAGGGACGTGGGTGGCTTCAACGACCATAATGAGGCAACATTGTGTTCTTAAACCACTACTTATTAATTCAGGATAACTTTGCACCTTCCCAGGATTCACTAAAATGTGCTGGCAGCTCTGACGGTGGAGTGACGTAAACATGATTAGCGATTCGCGTAAACAACGAGATGCTAGACAGAAGAAGCTCTTGATTTTATCGCATTGGGTGCGGTAGGTTGTCGAAATTGGAAACATGCATCAGTACTAAAATACTAGTAAAAAGGTATTTTGTGGCGATAAAGGGTTTTCAGGACATACGCAATCTTAAACGAAGCGCACTTAGATCCAATATAACTCTCTGTCAGACAAGATTGTATAATGAAACACAGAATAGAAATACAACACTTCCCGGCATACAACAATTGTTTTTATTTACTTGTTTCTGAGGATGAAAAACTAAGGAAACCATGCGATGAATGCAATAATAGCAGTCATTCTCTGTTTATAGATCTTCAGTGGTCGATCTTTAATCTTGCTCGAAAATCCTGGGGATGAAGCTTGAAAATGTATAACCATTGCAATTTCAGGATGCTGTCTCTTTGGGAGATCTGTTTGTGATTGCTCCTACTCAATGCGGTAAAAAGCCTTCCACTAGCGGAAGAAGAATTTATAATCGAGTGGCTCGATTTTTCCTGTAGCATCAGCTGGAAAGTCGACAAATTTTATGACCTTGCTTGTATCGCTCAGAAATGGAAGAGTAGGGCGTAAAGGTCTGCACAGAGTGGAAAAGAGACCTCTGTAAACCATGGTTTCAGCTGTTTCTTTGCCATTTTATCTGATTTCGTAGCATTAACAGTCATGTTGTCAGCTTTAAATAATATTTTACAGACACTAGGACCAAACGTTCATATTTGTTGCCTGAGTGCAATAAACAGTTTAGGAATTATGGAACCATCTATGCTGATTTTTTGGCAAGATAGAGTACGAATGCCTCAACGCACTAAGTTATTGGGCCACCGAGTATGCCTCTCCCCAACAAAAGACAAAGCTAGTTTTCACTGCACTTCTCATTCAAATCAGCTTTGGTTGGTATTATGAATGAAACGGGCTGTGTAAGTTGATAAATTGCCCCCGAGCAATTCCAAGAAATTCCTCACCGCCATTTGTATTAAATATTGAACATGCTAATGTAATAGTAATTTCGTTGTTTTTTCATGTTATTACTTTTCTTGAAACGACAAACAAAAGCTTCTGCGGACGTGCCTTAAGGAAGGTCGTTTCTTGCCGCCTTCATTGGGCCAGCAATTAACAGCTTCCGTCTTGTAGTCATCGCTGATGCATACCACGTGCCAAAGCTATCAGGTATATCGGAAACTATGCGCAACAGTGAGGTTCACATCCTTCTCTGTTGAGGAAGAGCATTTCAGTTGAAGTACACTGCACATGCAACTGTCGCCATCATGTCGTACTGAAGGCAGTTTATCTATCGACAAACGCAAGAGATGACATACGAGATGTTATCGTACGTATAATAGCATACTGTTTTGCCACGGAGAAAACAATTGCTGTAAATACCTACAGTCCGGAACCGCGTGTGGTCACTTGCAATAGGGGTTAGTTGGACACGCAGAATGAATGACGTAACCGACGTGGCGCAGCCGTTGTATATGCACGGGCATCAGCAGACGTCTGTGGTTGTGTACATGCGCGAGTAGCAACAGTACCTAGAATCCATATGCACTAAACTTGTGACTTATCGCTCAATGTTCCAGACTCTGCGGATGAAAAGATTGAATAATTGGTACAAGAAGTTGAGAAATTGATGCCTATAGGATAATAGCAACAATGATAGTGAGACATCTTCAGTGACAGGACATTGCTGATGAAATGTTTGACATTACGCCTTTGCCACAGTGAATAAAACATCTGTTTAGAAATTGTTTCGGGTGTAAAACGTGATCGCCCATAGGAAAATTAGTTATATTGCCAATCACTTCCTATAGTTACAGGAATTACTCAATAAGGAAAGTTTAGTGACTAATTCAGTTTCTTGCTTTCTTTCCTTCTTTTTTCCGTTATGGAAATTGCAAAAGATAGTGTTTGGGCTTATTTTCATCATTTGAAAAATATTACAATAAATAATAAAATTATGTAAGTTCATATGTAATACATTTACCATCATTACGGTTATTCTTCCTATCGTGTACCATGCACTTACAGTGGCAAATAATAATTAATCACCTAACGGCTAAGCTCATATGAGACACATCCCGCTCTGATGCTCCATATGTGTTACATTACTTACTGTACGCCAAATTACTAGCATTTCGCTGTTGTTGTAAACAGATAACAAGCGAATGCAGTGTTCTGACGGCCAAGACCAATAGGCCTGGTCCTTTACCGGTAGTACATTAATACTTTTTTACCGGACTAAGAGCATAACTGGAACTAGAGATTCAGAATGTACTGCATGCATCACTGTGGTATCTCGGGCCCGCAATATCGCCTACGTTGGGAGAATGACTTTGATGAATGTATCACTAGAATCACTTTTACTCTCATTAGCTCGTAGCGAACTAATTCATAGTTTGCTTCAATGAATCGTATCACATACCAGTTCCCTTCCCGGTACAAGAAAAGCTTATTCGTGGAAATAATTTAATACGTAGTATTCATTGATATTGAGATTTAAAACAGCTTTCTCACTGTCAGAGTTTAGGTGACTTTTTCATTTAATTATTTAAAACATCCTCACAATCTGATTTATTTTACTTCATTACTAGGCAGGAGAAATAAATCAACAACTGATCTCTACGTTCGACCTCGTCTCTACTATCTGCACGTAATCCGGCACCCAGTCCCAAATCCATGGTAGGAAGTGGTAATGTGAGCCCTTGTCTCCTCCTCCTGTGGGTCTGGGTGGCTCAGTTGGTTAGACGCTGGCGTACTGATCCCAAGGTCGCGGGTTCAAACCCGGCCCAGGCCGATGGTTTTTAAGTGTGCTTAAAAACGACAGCTCCATGTCAGTAGATTTACTGGCAAGTAAAAGAACTCCTGCGGGACAAAATTCCGGCACATCGGCGACGCTGATGTGATCCTGGCAATTGACAGCGTCGTTAAACAACAAAATAGTTGTCTTTTTTTTCCTTGTCTCCTCCAAGTCGCGCGACAAATTATTTAGCAGTCAGGATTGTCCAATCGAACTAGTTAATAGAAATATGATTTACATGTAGTTTATATTTGTGATTTAGCGTTTATTTTTGTGAGTTAAAAAGCTGGCAGCCCATGTTTTGTGAAAGGCGTCCTTATACTAAGAATGCGTTTTGGCATGAGAGGTCTGATGCTAAACTGCCACATTTCTGGTAGGCAAAACGCCTAGTGTCATGACAAACTTTAAAATCATACCCAGTGACACTTATTGCAGGCGAAGTTAACAATAACATTTACTCAACATTCACCAAAGTGTTGTCTGATGTGTCTCATTACAGATCATTTTCATTCACTCTTTCGCGATAATATTTACAAACTGACTTTTGCAAAGATTTTCGCCTAAGAAAATCCAAGTCTTAGGTATTTTGAGTATTGGCAGAAATTCACATTTAATTACAATGGGAGTAAATGTTTCTATTCCGAAATAGTAACTGAGTGCATTTGTAGGGCTGCATTCTCAGAAAATTAGTGCTACTCTGCCAGAGGACCCCGCATTGTGCTTATAGAAGTCAGGTAGTGCAATGGCACGAAGTATCTAATATCCGAGGTTCGAGTCCCTTCTGTGATATTAGTTGTTCAACATACCAGCAGAGGGAAGAGAAACGTGTTAGGCAGGTTTCGCCTTCCTTCACTGAACCCTGGCAGGATGAAATATTGACAACACACTAGAAAGAATATTTGAAGAGTCATAGAAAATCTCTTTAAGCCGGTTTTTTAAAATGTTTTGTATAGGAAGCCAGACGCTCTACCAGACATAATATGAGGACATTAGTTATTGAAAGATGAGGTGGTCGTGTTTGGGTAACCCAACGTTTGGAATCCAAATTTGAAGCGGTTGTAGACTCTCGCCGCTCGGCTAGTCAGCTCGGGTCATCTCTCAGGGCGTATAGGTGCGAAGGAATTGATTGTTTAATACTTAAATGAAAATCCAATACGTCTGGTTTCACTGCACAAAGATGTATTTTCTGCAATTTCTTCCGTGCTTTTAGACACCTCCTTCACAATTTAACTAAACAAACAGCTGCAATAAATAACACAATGTTAGGATAATAAAGCGCTCTCTGTTAATTAATGTCCTATCTAGACATCGTTATTCCATAAGTTGAAATTCCAAAATGTTCGTCTACTAAGGAAAAGTTTTTTAACTGTTATTCTTCGTAAGTAAGCATCGCCGTTTATGACTCATACATTACTAGTTCAAAATCGTTGCTGTTTATAAAACATCTATTACTTGTAGCAGTATTTTCAATGAAATTAACGTAATTATTATTTGTACTGCGGCATGATTGTAGGTTCACAGAACGTTGTTATTCCATAACGCGATTTTACCGTCGAACTGACTACCGGTGGTTCTGCAGATGTAGACCGTACGGTTCATTCATTATTCATTCAAATGTGAGTGCTGATTCATCATCAATTTGATAGTCAGAGAAATTTGCATGTGTATATTAGGATGAAGTGAGTCTTCACTCACGTCAAGACCAGTAAGTAACCATGGACAGACTTTGATATGTCAATAATTCCGTATTCCGGAATTAGCGTTAACTGTCAGCGTCAATGTAGACCGTGAAATTTTCAGCTTTCGCATAGTTCATTGGACTTCCTCGTGGACTGTGGTTCTTCTTGTTCTTCGTTTGTGGCGATGGTAAGGTTTTCTCGGCAGAACAGAACATTCCCCAGACAATTTGTAAAGAAGCACAGCGATGTTTTGAAAATAAATAAAAAAAGTTTATTTCTTATCTGTGTGCGTGTGTGTGTGCGCGCGTGCGCGTGCGGGTGCCAGAATTTCAAAGAAGAAACATAATTGCGAAATATCGGTAGAGGAGTTCAATGCTTTACACACTTCAATCTCTGTGAATTCTGTTCTTGGCTGTGTGCATCCATTCATGCGCATAAGCGTATATGACTGAATGACGCCCAGCTTGAATATGTTTATAACAAGTAAAGTGTTGAAATTTAATATAATGGGTATTAGTAGGAAAGTCTGTGAAAACAGATAAAGAAACACCCGCGACGTGTTTATTTTCTACAGCAATGATGTTTACTGTGGTAAAAAATACTCGCTGGAAAAATAAAATAAGCAGATTGACACCATTTCTAATGTTTCTGCGAGCATGAGTTTGAACTTTAGAATGAGGTCGGGCATTGGTTATGGTAACTGTTTATTAAGGTGTTAGTCGTATCTTATTTATACTACTGACAAGCACAATCCCAAGAGGCTCAAAGACGTCGAAGTAATCGATCTCTGGCCACGAGTATTCTGATTTTGTTTTTGGAGACATTTCATATCTCGTTAATATTGTGACACCGGGCGGCCGCGCAGTCTCAAAGACGCTCTAGGTCAACCTACGTCACACCACTGCTTGTAAATACGTGACCCGATGCCAGTGGAGTGGTCAGAACAAAGACCGCTATGAGTGCGACAGAAAAAGTGTTTCTAAAATGCTCGCGAATCTGTCGATTGCTGGCTTTTGAGAGGTTCGAGAGGAATCCGTACTACGTCATTCTCGTATATATAAGCGAGTGAGGATACGAGAGAATCGAGTTGCTTTTGTGATGAAGTCGTAAGTGTTCAACGAGATAGCTGTTAGCAGTTTCTGTAAGTACAACCGTTGAGAGATTGTGTGTATGATCAGAGACAGTTGTAGACATGGGCCGTCGCGTCGGAGTTTGCTGTGCGAAGCAGTTTTAGTGAGTGATCGTCGGAAGCAGTTTGTGAAACAGAGAAGGACAGTAAACTACTTCTCAAAGTTACGATCGGACAGAACAGCTGTGAGTGGCAAGGCCACGACGAACTGTTGATTATGTTAACGACGATAAAACAGAACTGTGTTTTTCTGCTTCACTTTTTGAAGAGACTTACTCTGATAGAGTAACTGGACTTGGAATTTTGTAAACATTGGTGTCAGAAGTGGAATTGTCATTTGTCACGTTGGTGTCAGGAATGGGATTTGTCACACTAGTGTCAGAAGTGGAATTTGTCAAATTGTCACGTGTCACAATATAACTAATGAAAATAAACTGATGTCTGCTGAAAGAATTAAGTCGGTCCTATCCAAACTTTCACTTCTGACTAGTCCATGTGAAGTATCCCAAGTCCAACGAAGTTTGGAGTCCACAACAAAGGCTGTTGGTCCTTCATTCCTCCGCCATCATCACCCTAGTATTAGAGGTAACGTGCCCCGTCTCTGTGTCACTCCACCTCTAAATGAGGCCATCGCTTGCTGGAATAAGATTGCCCTCAGAGGTCACAGACCATAGGAAAGTGTTAGACAACTACGACGATTTTATGGTTTTTATGACATCCTATAATTGGAATATCCTCCTCTTATGTCCCAAAGTTCACTTCGAGGTTACCCAAAAGTGAAAAGACATGAAAATATCCTAACGGAAAAAGAGAAGGTGCAGATAGAGAATGACTGAATGTAAGTAACCGCAAAGATCAGGTATTATCAGGCTCAACCAATAAAATTACTGACAAGTCTGCAGCTCCCTGCAGAAAAATATTTCCTCACTTCAGATTGGGGATGTGGATTACAAATGTAACATTTGGAATGATCTTAACTATTCTGTAAGAAAAAAAAAATAAATAAAGAAAACCCTTGGACTTTTTCAGTTTGTTGTTCAAACAGCAAGAGCAGGCTTCCTCAAATATACCTAACTAGTTCTTGTCGTTTTAAACAGGTAGTGGTGGACGAAGCACAATTTAGAGAAAACGTTATACAATATAATAGCGCGCTTTCCTCTATTTCTTTTAATATTGTGTTGCTTCCAGGCCATGGACCACATGTCATCAGAATTCAAGGCGAGGTGTATCATTCTATTAAAGCGGACGCAGGACTTAAGCGTAATGAGTGGCCGCTACCCATAGCCGTCATGTCCCTGATGCGATGTTGTCACATGTCATTGACAAGGGAAGAAAGCGAAGGGAAGCCAGATCCTAAATACTTCTCTCAGACAGCGTTTTTGGCCAGCATAATTATAGTTGCTTTAAACGCAAACACTAAATGACTTACATAAGCTTCGGTGGCCAGTATCAATAATAATAATAATAATAATAATAATAATAATAATAATAATAATAATAATAATAATAATAATAATAATAATAATAATAATAATAATAATAATAATAATAATAATAATAATAATAATAATAATAATAATAATAATAATAATAATAATAATAATTAATAATATTTCCGGGGAAGGCCAAGAAAGCATTATCCCTGAAGAAGCTCTACATAGTAGGGTGAAACGTTGACAACAGCATAACCAAGACGCGTCCTTCCCCGGAAATACTTATTATTACTAAATGACTTGTTATACGCCTGTGCCACATTAGTGTAAACAAGTACCTGATGCGGGTCTATTATTTTACAATGTGCATGGAGTGGTGGCGCTGTTATTGTATGCACGTAGCACCTGTAATGTACGCAAGTTATGCAGAGAAGGCGTAGTTCCTCCGTTGGTCGCAAATAAATAAACGCAATGCTACCTGTCCTGAGTAATATCACTTTTAAGGCGAACATTAGTCGTAAACAAAATCGGCGCCAGGAGTACAGAAGCGGACAGAAGTGTTCAAATGCAACTTCAAATGTTGAATTAATCAACACGAAAGGCCGTATTATTTATTTCCTTATTCCACTGATGTGTTATCATATTTTTCAAACAAACAAACAAACAAACAAACACACACACACACACACACACACACACACACACACACACACACACACATACGAGTTCATGAATGACAAGAATACGTGTCTGTTATTCAAAATGTGATTTCCCTTAAAAAACGTTACGCTTCCTTATGACACAAGTATTCAAACGCGCTCTGTTACAGCAATAAAACATTGCAAGCGATGGAAATGTTGATGTTTGTATCTTCAGAACTGCTCATTTATATATGTCATACAGTACACAAACACCTTCAGCTACGAGTAGCCACAGTCAAAATGGGACGGGCAGGTATAGAGAAAACTCTAGAAGAAAGAAAATTAATCTTACATATGCTGCTTTTTTTTTTCTTTCTTTTTTAAATTAACGTCCTCCAACGTAATGTCATCTTACATATACAAAGTACGGCATGTATAGAAATTGGAGAAAGTGTACACAGGAATCCATCCACTGTGTGGTGTGTCACCCAATGCTATAAAATGAGTAAAACCATTGTCAATCAGCCTAGAAAAGGCACTTCGCCAGAACCTATTTCTACAGATAAAAGACAGGTGCTGAAACTGGTGAAGTAAAATCCCTAAATAACAGCAACAAAAATTAGAGCACGTCTGGAAGAACATCTCGGTAAGGTGGTTCGTGAAAGACTAATTTGTAGATTTTGAACAATGTTGGTTACAGTTCTAGAACACCAAGAAGGCGGCGCCGTGGCCGAGCGGTTAGCGCGCTCGCCTACCACCTAGGCGGCCCGGGTTCGATCCCAGGGACCCGTATGTGGTATTCGTGGTGGACGAAGCGGCGTCAGGGCGGGTTTTCTCCGGGTACTCCGGTTTCCCCCGCCATCTCATTCCACCGGTGCTCCATCTTCATGTATCATCAGTGTCACCGCCTGCGGTGCCGTAGTAGTAAAAGCGGGCGTTAAACACTAAACAACAACACCAAGAAGTAAACCATATGTAAGTAAAGTAGTCAAGAAAAATCGTTTAGTATTTGCCAATGTATAGTATATAACGAAAAACAGTGAATTCTGGGATCGTGTGTTATGGTCAGATGAAAGACAGTTTAATGTGTACCGCAGTGATGGCTGATTAAAGGTATAGAGACAGAAGCATGCGAGTGGGATACTAAAAATATGGAAGCTACCATCAAACATCGGGGTGGCAGCGTAAGGGTATGGGGATGTATGGAGTCAAGTGGTGTTGGTAAACTAGCTTTTATTGATGGCAATATGAACAAGTATAATTATAACAACATACTATAAAATCATCTGCAGAGAAGTACTAATAAATCTTGGCAATAATTTTTATTTGCAACAAGACAAAGATCCTAGCACACTTTACAAATTTCTGAGTTATGGATCATATACAACACACCCCATTCAATCAGAACATCACCTCAATCACCCGATTGAATTTCACGGAGGTAATGTTTATGTCACAAGCAAAAGAAGACTGAAAAGTATTATTCCGCAGGAATGGAATAAGACTGATTCATACTTAACTAGTAAGCATGTACATACTGTAGCAATTAATATTTCTTACTAACTCGGTGTTGTAATATTATGCTATTGTATTCCCTGGCCTAACTGCAATCGGCGAGTGTGTAGAATCTTTTTAAATTCCATCTATCCCGGGCGCGGTACAGATGAACTACTTTACATAAAAGTTATAAATTGCTTTGATTACTCTTTATGCATATTACTAAACACTTTTCAAACAGTAATCTTCACACGTATCACGTCGTTAAATAATCCGCTAAATTATGGCAGATTCGTCGTTATTATACAAATCAATTTACATCTGATCAATCCTTCCGATTAAGGTTCAAATACTATGCAGAACGTTCATAGTGCAGTTCAGACCTCACGAATATCACTTAATTCATCGATAATCACACTTTTAAATATGCTTATTGGTATTTAAAGACAAAAGTCAATTTCAAACACTTGTTTCCACCATTCATTAATTGCAAGAAGAAAATCAACATAGGCCAGCCATATAAAAATTATTACAGGAGGCTGCCTATGCTTCCAATATTATATATTCTAAATACAGAGGACTTATAAAGAAAGAAATTTTTGTAGAGAGCTTACTAAGAAGTACTGCCTCAATACAATGTCAAGGCGTTTGGCAGCCATTACTGATAGGAAAGGCATGATAACCAAGTACTAGAATGCTGTGTTTTGTTTATTCGAATTCTTCTGTCCAAGTGTTGGGAGAACATTTCTCAGTTTTCATTACGAAAATCTATGCATGTTTAGTTAAAGTAAATGCATATGACGTTAAAGCTGAAATAAAGGTGTATTAAAATATAGAAGAGATATGTTTATGTTTGCAAAATACAATAGCCATGGAGGTAGTGATTGAAGGTCTCCTAAAACATCTATATGGAATACGAAGACGTAAAAATACGTGACAAAAATCGTGTTTAAGAAAGGCAAAATGTGTATGAGACTGATGGTAGAACGCCAAAGCTTGTTGATATCACGGTAATTGAGCAGATTATCAAAGAAATGATAAACAAAAACTGCACGGGATTAATCTTCGTGGAGTAATTTCCATATTAAGGCAGGCTCACACTTGGACGCGCAGAAGCGAAGCGCGGTGCGCCGAACAGAACCAGCTCGCTCACACCTATCGGAAGCAAGACACGCCGAAGAGTTGATGTGCCAAGGCCAGTCATTGTCAATCAGCACAATGGATCATTTGGCTGTACTAGCCCTAATTTGCGAACAAGCAGAAAAAGAGGAGCTTAGGCAAAACAGAAGATTCTTGGTGCATGATATAAACTTATCCAGGAATATAAAGCATGATTTTTTTTACACTGTTTGATTTTCTGTTGCGTGAAGATAAGTTCAAAGTGTACTGATCCCAAGGTCGCGGGTTCAAATCCGGCCCAGACCGATGTTTTTTAAGTATGCTTAAGAACGACAGCTCTATGTCAGTAGATTTACTGGCATGTACAAGAACTCCTGCGGGACAAAATTCCGGCACACCGGTGACGCTGATGTGATCCCGGCAATTGATAGCGCCGATAAAAGAACAAAATAAAAAAAAAAATTGAAAGTGTACTTTAGAATGAGCGTAACGAAGTTTCAGTAGAGATTTCATCTTACTGCATTACAATACAATACATTTCATGTTAAACTACTATTTTATAAATAAACATACTTAGATACTTTTTAAACGTTTTGTTCATTCATTATAAAGTGATTTAGAATTACAGAGGTGTAAAAATTATTAGACTCAAAGTAAGGTTTTATTTATGTAATATTACATATTGATCGAGGATTAGGTTTTAAACATTGCTGGTTACTATAATAAAAAGCTTACAGCATTTTCGACGATTCAGATGTTGTCTATATTAGAAAATAAAGTAACGCTACAGACTGCCAAATTTTAACTTGTAGTCCTAGGCATCAGGAAATATAGACACTAATTTCCTCTCTGTGTAAAACAGGCTCATAAAGTATACTTTTGATGACCATTGTCAGTCATGCATCAACTCAGTATTATCTGTAAATAATCCAGACCACACCATATATGGAAATTTAATTAAATATAATATTTGTTCATCGTGGGACTCCATTTTTATAGGGCTTTAGGCCTAGGAAAAGCTATCCGTAACAAAAATTACCACTCGGAGTTGTTAATGGAGGGAAATAAATATTTACAGTGAGCAACAGTGGATGCATACTCACAGAAAGTGTTTTATTTTGCCTTAGAGAGTTGTAAACTATTTTCAAGTTCAGATCTCGCATCCATTTTACCATAAGAAATGAATCTGAGTATAATAATTTTCACACGCGCGCGCGCGCGCGTGTGTGTGTGTGTGTGGTGTGTGTGTGTGTGTGTGTGGTGTGTGTGTGTGGTGTGTGTGTGGTGTGTGTGTGTTGTGTGTTGTGTGTTGTGTGTGTGTTGTGTGTGTGTTGTGTGTGTGTTGTGTGTGTGTGTTGTGTGTGTGTTGTGTGTGTGTTGTATGTGTGTTGTGTGTGTGTGTTGTGTGTGTGTTGTGTGTTGTGTGTGTGTGTGTGTGTGTGTGTGTGTGTGTGTGTGTATGTGTGTGTGTGTGTGTGTGTGTGTGTGTGTGACCGTGTGACCAAGACACTGCACAAGCCCTTACGAAGCTTGTTCTGGTAGGATTATAGTTTTTCTTGTATTACTATTTAATAAGAACGCGCAATATAACGTCAAATATGTAGTAATTCCATGCAGCTCTTCCTTAAATTATAGCGTGTATATTAATTTTGTTAGAATATTTCCAATTTCCGCAGGTATTTGTTCCCAAGCTTATCCCAGGCATTGTTATTACTGTATAATTTGTGGCATTTATCGAACAAAAAGGTATATCTATTGTTGAACCAAAGTGATAAGTTTTCCTCATCTATTGCTGCATCTATATCAAGCGCAATGAATGATTTACTGCTACAGAATACAAATGTCACAGCCACACAGCATTAGAGATGACCATGATTAGCACGAAGACTCCCGACAGAGACACGATTGATACCGATTGTGAACCCTCACCCGCGGAAGAAGGGGAAGTATTGCCAGTGGAAAGCTGAAATTCTACGCGTCGCGCCGCGCTTAGGTGAGAGCCGTTCCATTTATTAACATGGAAAAGATATTTTTCGGCGCGCCGCGCTTCGCTTCTGCGCGTCCAAGTGTGAGCCTGCCTTTATGCATCTCTTATCCAACATCCCCTTAATCTCATTCTTTATTATCTTTTCAATGTATCCCACGTGTTTATGGACCTTGCGGAGAATTTCGTCCAACCCAGCCTTTACTGAACCCATTTAACGTCGGTATTATAAATAAGGTTTAAGTCCTCGCTTAGATTTAACTATACGCTTATGTTTTGCTCCGTATGTAAACTACATTCTTCAGATTAACTTCAGTTTTAACTCTACTGTATCTCCTCCCTTCAGCTAGAAGTTATGTAAGAGGCGGTCGCAGCTGCACATGCGAATATTGGCAAGGTATTTGAGGAATTGCCGATTGATGATGAGGAAGTTATTCAGATAATTGAAAGTCCTCGGAGACATATTTTCCTGAATTAGACGTTTTCATCTTTAGATGTGGAATGGCTATGGATTTTTCAGCAGATTCAGAGTTAAAGCAGACAGTCCTAACCTTAGAAGGTCCAGTGCGAATCAGAACGCAACGAGAGGGCAAGAACTGTGAAACGAAGCACCTTTATTACTAACTTTCTGGTACAATATACCATAAACATTATCGCTAGGGACCGCGAAATGCAATTGGTCCGTGCATCAGATGAACGTCCTGAGCCAGCTTTACGAACACTTAATTGTCACCTAGCCCTAGTAATGACAGAACCTTATTGTTCGCTGACTAGCGAATGCGTAGCCTTATTTAGCTATGTTACATTACTTTTGAGAAATTTCTTTTTGCGCTGGTCTGACCATTTTATATATTTCGTTATAACGTTCTCTACAGCCTAGCTGTGGTAAGTAGAGGAACTATTGTACTCCACCCAAAAACTCTACATCGAAATTTCTTAGGAAATGTATGTTTTCAAATCCCCTAAACCCAAAGCGGGGGCCCAAATGACCTAGCTTGGACGAATCCTTAAACCCTATCCAACCATCCATCCATCCATCCATCCATCCATCCATCCATCCATCCATCCATCCATCCATCCATCCATCCATCCATCCGTCCGTCCGTCCGTCCGTCCATCCGTCCGTCCGTCCGTCCGTCCATCCGTCCATCTGTCCACCCGTCCATCCGTCCGTCCGTCCCTCCGCCCGTCCATCCGTCCGTCCGTCCGTTCCTCCGCCCGTTCGTCCGTCCGTCCGTCCGTCCGTCCCTCCGCCCGTCCGTCCATCCGTCCATCCGTCCGTCCCTCCGTCCCTCCGCCCGTCCGTCCGTCCCTCCACCCGTTCGTCCATCCGTCCGTCCCTCCGCCCGTTCGTCCATCCCTCCATCCGTCAGTCCGTCCGTCCGTCCCTCCGTCCGTTCGTCCATCCATCCATCCGTCCGTCCGTCCGTCCATCCATCCGTCCATCCATCCGTCCGTTCGTCCATCCGTCCGTCCCTTCGTCCGTTCGTCCATCCGTCCGTCCGTTCGTCCATCCGTCCGTCCGTTCGTCCATCCGTCCGTCCCTCCGTCCGTTCGTCCATCCATCCGTCCGTTCGTCCATCCGTCCGTTCGTCCATCCGTCCGTCCCTCCGCCCGTTCGTCCATCCATCCATCCATCCGTCCGTCCGTCCCTCCGTCCGTTCGTCCATCCATCCGTCCGTTCGTCCATCCCTCCGTCCGTTCGTCCATCCGTCCGTCCGTTCGTCCATCCGTCCGTCCCTCCGTCCGTCCATCCATCCGTCCGTTCGTCCATCCGTCCGTCCGTCCGTCCCTCCGTCCGTCCGTTCATGCGTCCGTCCCTCCGCCCGCCCGTTCGTCCATCCGTCCATCCGTCCGTCCGTTCATGCGTCCGTCCCTCCGTCCGTTCGTCTATCCATCCCATCCCATCCCATCCCATCCCATCCCATCCCATCCCATCCCATTCCATTCCATTCCATTCCATCCCATCGGTCGGGTGGCTCAGTTGGTTAGATGGTGGCCTACTGGCGGATTCAAATCCGGCCCAGGTCGATGGTTTTTAACTGTGCTTAAAAACTACAGCTCCATGTCAGTAGATTTACTGGCATGTAAAAGAACTCCTGCGGGACCAAATTCCGGGACACCAGTGACGCTGATGCGATCCTGGCAAATGACTGCGTCGTTTAACAACAAAATAATTTCATCCCATTCATCTCTATATCTATCTACCATCCCATCCCATCCCATCCCATCCCATCCCATCCCATCCCATCCCATCCCATCTCATCCCATCCATCTCTATCTAACATACCCTAAGTCATTAGTGGTTGTGTGTGTGTGTGTGTGTGTGTGTGTGTGTGTGTGTGTGTGTGTGTGTGTGTGTGTGTGTGTGTTTAGGAACGGAGTGGGGGAGACACCTCAACCCACTGCGACTCCGATATGTCTGGCTACCGCCCACTAGGGGAAAGGATGAGGCGAAGTGTGGCCGTAGGCTGGTCATAGAACGGGGCCAGCGAAGTCTAGAGACGCACAGAAGTCCCTAACAGTTACACATATTAACATCTGGCGCACAACCTACCGCTACCCAGGGAGAGGGCGACGAGGCAACCCTAGTGGCCCGGGCAGCAACTTCCAGGAGGGGCCATGGAAGGGTTTCCAGGGAGCAAGCATCTGATCATGGGTCGTTAGTAAAATGATGATTATAAAGTGAAGCAGTTCAGATGAGTAAATCATTGTGTTAAAAACAAAAAAATTAGAGTGATGTTGCTTCACATGTTTGTGCACGTTGTAAAGTAATTACTTCACAATATGTGGAACTTAGGTACTATATTCTTAAATTTTGGTGCAGTAAATTTAATTGTTTTGTGAGCAGAAATTCCCATTTAATTCGATATTCATCATGGCATCCATTAATAGGATATAGTAGTAATAATTTTGGTTATACTGCAAGATTTATCATTAGTAGGAGAAATGTATTTTATATTGCATCATGTGAATAATTTCAGCAAGAATATAGGAGGTTTGTGTTTCTAATATTTGTACAGCCCTGCTCGCGCTTTGCCATTTGTATAGCCGACTCGATCATGAAAAGCAGTCATCGGTTGGAAACCAGCAGTGAGGCATTGTGTATTCAGAAAGTGGCGCACATTTAGTGCAGAGGAGAATCTGTGGAAGAGAGAGAGAGACAGATAGACAGACAGACAGAAAGAGAGTAGCCCTCTGCTCGGCATACAAACTACCCATCTTCCTTCTTCTCGTCCCGCTTTTATTATACATTACAAACTAAAACTGACGTTGTTGCCGTACTGAATAATGAGAATGCTTTTCCTCTTTATTTCTTTTCTGATCCTAGGGCGTCGAAGCGAGTGGAGCGTCATGGTGTTAGAAGAAAGACATCAGGCTGACGCTCATCTCAAAATAAGGCGATAAAGCTGAGCCAACGTATTCTGCATACACCTTCTTTACTTCACTCTAAAGTAAAGAAAAGTAACTTATTTTATCTCTAGCAGCAGAAAAGCTTAATACAGCAATTAATTGTGAAAATAACAACACATGTGAGGGAGTTCGAAAAGCAAAATGTATTTTAATGTCTTCTTCATAGGAAAGGAAATATCCAACATGGAATTTAAATGGTTTACACAGAAAGCAAGGAGTTCAAGAATACTGAAAGTTGCGGATGTTATTACCAAGCAAGATTTTGCCGCGGTAACGTGTGCGACTCGCATTCGGGAGGTCATGGGTTCGATCCCCATGGCCGACTACTCTGGTTATTTATTTTATTTGTTTATTTATTTTTTATTTATTTATTTTTTTGCCGCGGTTCACCCTTGTACCTAGGCGAATACTTGCGTGGCTTTTAAATCTACTGTTACCTTTCCTTCCATTGTTCATTTCATTTCCCTTATTTCTCAGATCTGGTTCACAGAGCGGTGTTTCGGGCGGATGGGTGTAGATGGCGCGGTTACTTGCACTTTGCACACTTTCATCTCTGGCCCCGCTTGAAAACCGCTGCGTACCGCTGCCCAGGTCGCTTCGTTGACCTCATTAGGTGGTGCGTTGGGTAAGCTATCTCTCGTCAAATGTTAGGGACTTCCACATGCCTCTGCGGGTCTACCCCGTCCCCGCTCTCTGCTGGCTACGGCCAGTGAAATCTCTCCCTCCCGGGGGCGGAGTGGCAGCACAAATAGATCCGTCCCGGGTCGCTGTGTGTTAGGTGTGCCCCTCCGTTGCATTCACAGGATAACATGCTATACCAACGTCTGCCATGCCTACTACTAGCACAAGGGATAGTTGTGTCTTAGAAGAGTAGAGTAAATTTAAATATCTGTAGTGGAATTACTTCCGACTTCTAACACTTTTTCAGTCACAAAATTATTATTATTATTATTATTATTATTATTATTATTATTATTATTATTATTATTATTATTATTATTATTATTATTATTATTATTATTATTATTATTATTATTATTATTATTATTATTATTATTATTATTATTATTATTATTGTTATTGTTATTATTATTATTGTTATTATTGTTATTATTATTATTATTATTGTTATTGTTATTATTATTATTGTTATTATTGTTATTATTATTATTATTATTGTTGTTGTTGTTGTTGTTGTTACTGTTACTGTTACTGTTACTGTTATTGTTGTTGATGTTATTGTTTTGTTATCATGGCAACGAATGACAGTGAAAATAGTCTTATTTGGAAACATTTTACCATTTTCAAAGTTTGTCTTTTCCAAGAAAATAGGCTCTTACACCACATGACTATGGGGAGTAGGAGTAATGTTAATTCCTGTACAGTGATCTCTCTTTTAATGTTATACGTTCCCACGTTGCCTGTACTAGATGTAAGTTTCCATAATCAATACATCTCAGTAAGAGGTTAATACCTATGTGCACCTAAAACTACTTCAGAAAAAAAAAATTATTTTGTTCTTTAACGATGCTGTCGATTGCCAGGATCACATCAGCGTCGCCGGTGTGCCGGAATTTTGTCCCGCAGGAGTTCTTTAACATGCCAGTAAATCTACTGACATGGAGCTGTCGTTTTTAAGCACACTTAAAAACCATCGGTCTGGGCCGGATTTGAACCCGCGACCTTGGGATCAGTAGGCCAGCGTCTAACCAACTGAGCCACCCAGACCGACTAAAAACTACTTCAGGGAAGTATAGGTATCCTCAACTGAATAAAGAGTGGTTTACAGTGAGTAATACAATAAATGTTTTGGCCTAAGCGTGGTTTTCCTAAAACAGGGCTCCATAGTTGAGATGATTGTGTATTAATAATAATAATAATAATAATAATAATAATAATAATAATAATAATAATAATAATAATAATAATAATAATAATAATAATAATAATAATAATAATAATAATAATAATAATAATAATAATAATAATAATAATAATAATAATAATAATAATAATAATAATAATAATAATAATAATAATAATAATAATAATAATAATAATAATAATAATAATAATAATAATAATAAATAATCATAATAATAATAAATAATCATAATAATAACGATGATGATAATATACCCTCACTAAGCAGCTTTTTCAACAATGTATTGCTTAAGAATCCGTAAGAACCTTGGCTAATTTACAGACTATATGTGCTATACAGAGTGATCCTGATGTTGAAGTTATGTCCCGTAGTTTAGCACAGCGAGCAGTAATGTCGGTTACAAACGATGGAAGGCACTGTTCGGCCACACGTTAACCAGGAATTCTACATGAGTGTAACAAATATGTCCAATACAACTAATGTCAATAAAGAACCGTTTCGCTGAAAAAAAAAATAGTTTGTGTCAAATATATGGAGCCATCTAGCTTCTTGAGGAATGGATGTATATGGTTTATTATTTCACTGTCGTGCAAGCATTGTGTGAACAATACTGCAATACTTTTTTTTTATCTTTATTCGAATGAATTTAGTCACAATTTAATATTAACCTGACATTGCCAAATATCTCTTAGAAATTAAACTTTGCATGACATTTTAACTTTAAATTGTGGCTAAATTCATTCTACACAATAGATAAGTCATTACCCTGCATCTGTATTTTACTGCGGAGGAGTCGTATCACTTAGGCAACTGCTGTTTAAATATTTTCCAACACATACTGCCGCCATTTTGGATAACAGTGTCAGCACCATTAGAATATCCAGAGTGTCCTGGTTCCATCCCCAATGTGCGTTTAATGCAATACAGTGGTCCCATTTGCACTATGTCCATCACATGTTCCGGATGTAACGTCTGTACGGAAGGTCCAATCACATGTTTGACGTTAAATATTTTCTATCGAATATTGCAACACACAACTTTTTCAATTACTCATGTAGCCCATTGCATCTTTCCCCCTTACTCCAAACGATTCCGTACATATAAGCATACATGCCACACCCACACAGCCCTTCTGACCAATCTCAACCCTAAGGCTTCTGCATCACCTCGCACTATTCACCCCAGGGCTGAACAACATTTTACTCAGGACTAGCTTTGACCCTACACATTACTTTAAAATTGGTAAGTTATCTAGATCAGCTAGACTTTTCAATTCCCACAATTAAACTTTATTTCTATACTACTTACTGTGTACTTACTGAAGCCTTGCCAGTGGCCAGCACTTTGATACATTTCCAAATGTGCGTTGCGCACAACTTGAATATAGAGAGAAAAAAATAGTTCCTGTTCCTATAATGGTCTGTGATTTCTCCATCTCGGGACTATATGTGCACATGGGTACCACCCACACAACCCAGGACATCAGGAAAACCTGTCCTGTTTAAAATATGGTTCTCAGGTTTGCCATTTCTCTTTGCTTTTTGCCATCTTTATATAGCTCTGCCTTGGAAATGCAATGAAATGAGTGGCTTAAATATTCTGCAAGCAGTAAAATATACACATTAAAGCTGTCAGGCACAACAGAGCAGTGGCTGGTTTTTACCTCGAAATGACCATATTTCTTCTTGTTGGTTCTAAATTTGTCTTCTGTTTCATCAATTACGTATATCACTAGTTGTTTGGATTACTTAATTCTAGTTTTAAATACAAATTTTTCGTACATTTCAAACGGGTTATTTGTAGCACGAAACACAGAGCACTGCATGAGTCTAAGGTCCTAAGTACATCCTCGTCATCTGAGGACGAAGAAGTTATCGACCATGATGATATATTATACATAATGTGAAGGGCAAAATGCAAATAAAAATATTCAGAGTATAAGGAAGGGTTCAGATTTGATGTAAAATACGGAAACGTTTATTTGTTTGCTGGTGTGTATGTGTGTAAAGTGTTAAGTATATAAATTTACATATTTCTAGTAATGTAGACTCAAATATTATGAATTAAAATGTGCAGCTTCCGTGAAAGTCAAAGGAAACAATTGAACTTGTTTGAAGACATCTGCGCACTATGGCAGTAGCGTAGGGCTAATTAGGCGCTTTTTTTTTTTTTTTTTAACTTATGTTACTACTTCTGCCATGCACGCGTTCACACTTGTTTACTCGTAAAGCTAAATTAGGTCTGGGGAAGACGCTTGAAAACTCATTCGCTATGTGCCTGTGAATGTATTTGTTATGCTGAAGTTCGTACATTCACTGGGTTAACGTCAGTTCGTCTGAGAACTGGCATCGCGTACAGAAACAGGACCCTGCTGGCAACACTGCCATAATCGCTACGTTGTCACGTTTATTTCATGCATTTCGAAGTACACGGGGGCTCTAAAAGTGTATTGATGTGGGAGATACGACTCAGAGCGAATGCACATTAATAATAATAATAATAATAATAATAATAATAATAATAATAATAATAATAATAATAATAATAATAATAATAATAATAATAATAATAATAATAATAATAATAATAATAATAATAATAATAATAATAATAATAATAATAATAATAATAATAATAATAATAATAATAATAATAATAATAATAATAATAATAATAATAATAATAATAATAATAATAATAATAATAATAATAATAATAATAATAATAATAATAATAGTAATAATAATAATTTTAATAGTAATAGTAGTAGTAATAGTGGTAGTAATAATAAGAGAAACATTATAAAAGAAGGAAAGAAAAATTTAAGGGAAAATCTTGGGTCCAATTCAAACTGAAAAAAGAGAGTTTAGACTCAGGGAAAATGAAGACCTATATAAAAGTAAAGAATGTGAAAAGATTCCAGATACAATGAGGAAAAGAAGAATAAGACGGTTCGGTCATTTAATGATGGATAATAATAGAGTTACAAAACAAAATTTCAAGCATATACACGAAAGTAAGAATAGTAACCAATGGATACAAGGGATAAGGAAAGACTATGAATTGGAATTAACAGAAGAAATAATGCAGTATAGAGCAAAGTTAAGAAAGTTACACAAAATTTCGATGGTTTCCGTTTGAAAAAAGGAGGAAAACTACTACAATTTGGACGGAAGAAAGAAGAAAGAATCACAATGACAGGATGAAGAAATATTGGAAAGATAGAAAGGAAGAAGTGAATATAAATGCAGTGGGTTGCTTAACGTGGTCCGTAGATGGCCTGAAACAATTATAAAAAAATAATTTTTAGGGATAAGGAATGCATGCGCCGATATGAATACTACGAACATACATCGCAAAAATAATGAGAAATTAAACAAGGGCTTTCAAGCAAAAGAAACAGAAACAACCAAACAAGATGTATTTATGCAGTATTTTATTTATCACTGCTGCTGCTGCTGCTATCGTCACCTTTATTTTACTAATAGACTCCTTTATTGTCCTTGCTCATGTTCTGCACTTCCTCTACCTCCATACTTTGTGATCCATTTATCCCAGTATACTTTGTCAATTTTATTTACACCTCGAATGTAAAGATACACTTAAAGGTGGCGCCACATTGTGCTTCCCTGAATCACGACATTGTGCGCTTATCTAGTGTGCAGTATGTGAAAGCAAGCTGATTAATTATTGCCTTTCTCGGCTTGGACGCTTTGTATGGAGAGATCCATGTAACGAGGAGGGATGCCTTTTCAAAATAGTTTGTAGATTTCCAGATGAATGCCGTCACACATATTATCGATTTGTTCAAATCTTTAACTTTTACTTATTGACTTTTGTGGAGACTTTGGACTTCACTTTAAAATCCCCCCTCTCTCTCCCTCTCTCTCTCTCCTTCTCTCTCTCCTCTCTCTCTCCTCTCTCTCTCCTTCTCTCTCTTCTCTCTCTCCTCTCTCTCTACTTCTCTCTCTACTTCTCTCTCTACTTCTCTCTCTCTACTTCTCTCTCCTCTCTCTCCCTCTCTCTCTCCTTCTCTCTCTCCTTCTCTCTCTCTACTTCTCTCTCTCCTCTCTCTCCTTCTCTCTCCTCTCTCTCCTTCTCTCTCCCTCTCTCTCTCCTTCTCTCTCTCCTCTCTCTCCCTCTCTCTCTCCTTCTCTCTCTCCTCTCTCTCCTCTCCCTCCCTTTAGCTCAGAGATCTCTTTATCAGGCTGGAGTTTATTTTACGTGCCGTAAGCAGCTGTCTTTGCATTGCAGCAACGCTACCATTGGTTACGAAAGGACTGGCCTTGGACAATCACTAAATAAGGTCGCTGATATCACCTACTTTTTGCAGGACAGCAGCGACTTCTGAAACGGGCGATGAAGCGGCATGCCTTTATTCCCATACTTGACTAGGTTTTTGGACAAACGATATCAGTTTTGTTGTCTTGTCTTGTCTGTTATGGAGGCGATTCCGGCACGTCTGCCGATGGCTTATTGTGCGTAAGACCCCAGGACGATGATATGAGAGTAACCTATTGGCGGCCAGATCGTATTACAGGCAGAATTACTACGGTGGGTCCCTAACAGGTGCAGGCAGTTCTTCAGTCCGGCGGAGTTCCAGGTCGTCACAGAGAGCGCGCCACCAGCCGGGCTGGGCTGATCAATCAATCCCCCTGGCGGTGGCCAGCCTGCCACAGCGGCTCCCCTCAGCTGAACACCGTATATGGAGAGCGTAAGCCCCACCGCAGCGCATCCTGCTGGTGACCCCGCTGATTCTTACAACCTGGAAAGACCGGATAGAGAGAATGAAATGAAAGGGATTTCAGGGGATGTAAGGTAAATATCCTTCCCAGCATTCACCTGAGTCACTCGGGAAAACCCCCAAGGTCAAGAATGCGGGCCACGGGCGTTACAGCGGGAATCAAACGCGCGATCTCCCAAATGCGGACCACGGACGTTACCGTCTGAGCCACCCCGCCCGGTAACGATATCAGTTTCTCCAGGTAAAGTATGAGAGGGTGGCTTTCTTTCACGCTTTCTAGGCAGTGTCCCCGACAGAATACCTAATATATGCACGGGAGTGGGTTATCCGAGATGATATGTTTAATCTGATGATTAAAAATAAAGAATAGTGAAATGCGAAATGTAAATAAACTTACTCAGATGCACCGTGGGTATTAAGCAAAATCAACAACTTTGCTATTTGAGAAATGTACCTATGTTATTGACCAACAACATGGACACTGATATTTTTATTTAGAGTGGATGCTAAAAATGTGCGCCGTGAGAACGAATGCAGATATCGCACCTTTTTAGCCAATTTTGTCCTACACTTGCAAAAACTGCGTTCTGCCGAATTTCTGCGGTTGCTTCAAACACACATGTGCGAAGTTCAAGGTAGCAACCTCATCATGTTACACCTTGCTGCTCAAATGTCCCCAGATAAAACTCCAAAGGATTGAGATCTGGAGATCTTGCGGGCCAAGGTACTGGTCCAAATCAGTCTTTTCAGCGATCATGAAACAAGTAATTTAAATCTGGAACCACTGCATCAATTTAGGGGGTCCATGAAAAACACAAGAGGGGCGTGTTCTACGTGAATGGGCAGTACGTTTCTAAGCAGTTGCTCCAATCTGGTGGGTAATGTAACAGGTCCTATCAGCTAATATCCAATTCTTCCAGCTCAGATATTTGGATCTGAAATGATCTTGTCGCACTGTGTGAGGATTTTCAACAGTCCAAGTGTGGTATTTGTGCAAGTTGAAACCACTGTGAAACAAGCTTTATCAGTCGGCAGATCCTGTGACGAAAACACACACACGCACGCACACACACGCACATGTGTACAGGCGCACATACACGCGCACTCGCGCACCTGCACACACACACACGCACGCACACACACGCACATGTGTACAGGCGCACATACACGCGCACTCGCGCACCTGCACACACACGCACACATACACACACGCTCATGCGCACACACGCACGCACACACGCACATGTGTACACGTGCACATACACGCGCACTCGCGCACCTGCACACACACGCACACATACACACACGCTCATGCGCACACACGCACGCACACTCACGCACACGCACGCACACACGCACATGTGTACATGTGCACATACGCGCACTCGCGCACCTGCACACACACGCACACATACACACACGCTCATGCGCACACACGCACGCACACTCACGCACACGCACGCACACACGCACATGTGTACATGTGCACATACACGCGCACTCGCGCACCTGCACACACACGCACACATACACACACGCACGCACACTCACGCACACGCACATGTGTACACGTGCACATACACGCGCACTCGCGCACCTGCACACACACGCACACATACACACACGCTCATGCGCACACACACGCACGCACACGCACGCGCACACACACATGTGTACACATGCACATACACGCGCACTCGCGCACCTGCACACACACGCACACATACACACACGCACGCACACTCACGCACACGCACATGTGTACACGTGCACATACACGCGCACTCGCGCACCTGCACACACACGCACACATACACACAGAGTTCCTGCAGCAACAGGAAGAGCGCTACTCTAAGTGGATGAACGTTCACATCGAGGTATTGCACTCTGTGAATACGATTCGAGCAATTCAACTATCCCTTAATGATCTGTGCGAACTTCCAACTTGATATAGGTACCAACAATTCTTGCAATGACCCGGCTTCTTCCGCCTGGATCATCTTCCACCAACTGTAAAATTGCTTCCTCCGCCTGCTGCAGTTCGCAATCAGCGCTGTCTCTTCGGTTTTCAGGGTGAGAAATCACACCTCCCGATTCTGGTTTCTCGCTGAGCTACTGCAGTACCTAAATGATATTGAATTTTTAATTCTCCTGCTGCAAAACTTATCATATATAAATTTGTCTTCATCCGCGTTGTAATGAACTTTGCCATACTAAGCAGCATACTCAAACATTCCTGGTTTGAAAATACTGCCATGGCTCTTAATGCTGTATTTCGAATCGCTCAGTGCCATAGGCACTCGACTCACTTGAACCACCCTTGTGGGTACACAGCGATAGCGGCAGCCGGACTCGTGCTTCAGATATCGCTGTAGGTATACTAGAATTATTTCCTGGTGTACTAACTCGTTGCATCCCTGCCAAGGACTATGCGCTAATAGACAGGGTGTAACTGTCAACACGCCTGACCTCTCTACACCCTGCGTTGTGCAGTTGCCAAGCCTTTCTCCCATGAATTCCTTTCAGTAGACAAGCTAAAGCCCAATTATGTGACAAACTTATGGCTAAACGACTCGTTTTAGGAACAAATGGTAAAGACGTAAATAATTCATATTTTGAAGCCCTGTTTATGTTATAGTACAATTAAAAGGGATGCTGACATAGAGGTACTCTGGATGGGTCTAGGTGGCACAATACCTTGGCCAACATGATCTCATCTAACCCCATTAGATTATTTCTTTTGGAGACACTCAAGAATATTGCGTTTGAAACAAATCTCCTCAAAGGATCGTTAAAGCATATGCATCTGTCAAACCCGCAGTTCTCAGAAACTTCCATATGGTCACAAGAGGACGGTTGGAACATTGTATCTATCAACAAGACATTTTAACACATTCTATGAATGAAGTCGCCGTAACAGTAGCCTTTGATGATAATAATGATGAAAATAATAGCGTAATAATAAACCATAACATAAAAAATGTTAATGTAATAATCAAAACTACAATACCAAAATTAATTAAAATAAAACTAATAATTATGATGATAATAATAGTGATACTGATGATAATAGTAATAACTATAAAAATAATAACTAGCAGTAATAATAGAACTAATAAAAATAATAATGGGGACACTAAAGATGATGGTAATAATAATAATAATAATAATAATAATAATAATAATAATAATAATAATAATAATAATAATAATAATAATAATAATAATAATAATAAAAAAAAACAATAGCAATAATAATGATACAGTTAATAATGCTAATAAATACACTAATACAAATAATTACTATAAAATAATTGTTATTATAATGATAAGAGAAATTATAATAGTAATAATAATGATTAACAATAATAAACTAACGACACTAATATAATAAAGGTAATAACAATATGGTAATAACAATAGCAATAATGACAATAACTATAATAATAAAACACAACAATAACATTAATAAGAAACAAATGCCAATAAAACCTTACGCGCCCTCATGTTTGCATGGATTTTGTTATGGCAATTTACAATCTGTAATCCGTAATGTTAGACAATAGCTGCATATACAGGAATGAGTTTATTCCCTGGAAAATAAAGTCCTGTAAGTGAAGTGGATACTATTCTAAGACTATCCTTGTCTATTATCACGCACTACACAGGCTAGTTGAATCCTGGGGAGTTCCCGCTCGCTTCTCTTACAATCAGAAAAAATTCATGCACGCCATTGACTGGATTTGCCCCCGTGATTTCTGCAACTGTTTTAATGCACGAAGGATTATCTACTTACCCCAATGCCGGGTGAAGTGGGCCACCTGGTATAATAGTTGATAAAATTACCGAATGTATGAGTAGTAGGTATGCCAGGTCTATTGAACGAAGGTAATTCGAAATAGAACGCCATAAACGTTATACGCATTTGCAGAGGATATTTATCCTACTGATCGTGCTAAAACCTTTCGGGGAATCAGGAGCTGTATACATTAAGCCTTTATCGTAAAGAGTGAGTGAGTGTTGTTTAAGGGTTCGTCGACAACTAGGTCAGTAGGGCCTATATCGTAAAGAGGATTAACAACCTTCAGCCTAGGGCCTTTTGTGTTAACGTCCTCCAACGTTATGTCATATCGGACGATGAATGAAATACATAAAATATGCACTTATCAAATATTGCTTTAACTCCAAAATTTTGTTACAGATATGAGAGATTTCTAACATAGGTTTGCACCCCAGTGTATTGTGATTCAAAATTCCGTGAAGTTTAGGTTTGGATTTATTTTCTTATCTCACGAAGCCCATTCACAGGCATTGACATATGTCAAAGTAGAAAGAAAATCTTCAGTATAAAAACAAAAGTAGTACAATATTTTACTGGCAGTGAAATTTACATTCTCTTGAAATTATAAGAGTATTTGTGACAAACAGTTACAAATAGTGTTAGCGAATTTATATTTACTATAGGTTTTATCAAAAAGAGGCAACAGGTTGGGCTCAAGTTGATACAAATAAGAAGTATACTTGGTGCGTCTATCTTGTGTTAGTTTCAGTGCTGTTTTATCTTGCAATCATGTATTACTTTTCGCAAAGAATAAATAGATGCACTACAGTGAATATGCACTATAATTTCCAATATAA
Source organism: Tenodera sinensis (assembly GCA_030765045.1). Lineage (NCBI taxonomy): Eukaryota > Metazoa > Arthropoda > Insecta > Mantodea > Mantidae > Tenodera > Tenodera sinensis. The sequence goes on from CM060964.1 coordinate 166,740,816, forward strand.
CAACAGTTTTGCAGTGAGACGTAAAATCACATTTATTTTAAACATTGTATAAAAATATAATGGCGGCACAGTGGTTGAGCGGTTAGACCGTTCGCCTACCACCTAGGCGAGCCGGGTTCAATCCCAGGGACCCGTATGTGGTACTCGAGGTGGATGAAGCGGCGTCTGGGCCGGTTTTCTCCGGTTCTCCGCTTTCCCCTCCACTCATTCCACCAATTGCTTCCATTCATCATTTCGTCTTCATTTCATATTATCCACTTCCTTACTCTCATACATGGTGCTTGGCTCACCACCGGCTTCCAGGTCTTCACTATGTCCGGCCCGTAGGTTCCTGTGTTCCCCAACAGGTGTCTGACCCTAGGCACCGGCTTGTAAGCCCTACATAAGGAGTAGTTAACACGGTAAGGAAAAAGAAGAATAAAAATATGAGTTCTAGTTGAGCATTATAGCAGCAATACTAGAATTTATTAAATTCTCTTACGAATTTAATGAAGAATTAATGTTTCTAGGAATACTAATTTCAACTATGTGTATGTCGCAGCATCATACCTACTGGAACAATGCAGAATTTACACATCTTATGTATGATACCGTCAAACAGTAGGTATCTTAAATTCTTAATTAGGTAAATAGCCTTTGATAAGTTATTACAACCTTTCAGTATAAATATCCTATTTCATCGAACGACTGCATTAACACCTGGAAATTTAATTTGTCTAACAATATGAGGCATGGTTTTTAAAACTGGTCTCAATGTGAATAATGTAGAGAAGGCTCTGTTTTCTTTTCTTCGGAAATAAAAACAAAAATGTCCCAAAAACAGAATCCTGAAGGACACCAGGTGTAACAATTTGATTCGGAAGGGAAGGATTCATCAATATTTACAATACGTTTATTGCTAAATAAGTAGTATAAGTAATATAGATACTCAATATTACATAAAATGTGATGTTTCTAACAATAGTTCATAATCAGCACTCTCAAAAGTCTTAATAAGACCACAAAATGCACTCTTATATCTCTCGTTTCTTTTCTCTCTCTCTCTTTTAAAAGCGAGTGAAATAATATGAATCAAGTTTTCAATAGCAACTGTTGAATCCGTGTTGACTGTTGCTTTATAGACAAGGAAATGAAAAGTGTTGGTTTAACTTATGTAATAAAACATAGGTACTGAAAAACATTGCTAACTACAGGAAATGTAGAGAAAGGCCTGCAGCTGGCACACTCCTCTGGTGAATGTTTCTTCAGATACTGGTAGTATAACTTTACCAAGTGTTATATTATTTGGAGAGCCACTCTGGACTAAACATAAGTTAATATTACATCCGTGCTAATGTGAACATTAACAGTGCACGACCGGAATAAATACATACTTTAACATAGTAACAGTAGACGCAGCGGCCGGGCGGCAAGCCTTGGCTCTTCATGGGCTGTTGCGCTGGGGATTTAGTTAAGTTTTAGTTTTTGATAGTAGGCGAGATTAATTGAGGGATACCTTTAAATGTGTATATTTAAAGGAAAATATTAATTTTGGAAGGAATGGATGACAGTTGAGGAAGGCGTATTCCCTGTTTTATGTTCAACATTTGTAATTAATATCTTAAAAACCATTCAGTTATAAAATTGCAATCGTATTGCAGCATTCATAAGACGGCGGGAAACGTTATAAGCACGGGCCGGATGTGTATGACCTAAAAATGTTATAAATGTACAGGCGTTTATGACCGAAAAGGTTAGAAAATATGACGATAAATATGATTTAAAATTTTGTTGGGTGCATTTTTGAAATTCTCAAAAATGTAATTTTGTTTAGTTAACATTATATAGAAAATCTACTTTAAAAGTCTAGCACAATCAGTAATAAATAATATTAATCGTATTGTTGCTTTTGAATTTATTTAATTGTTCACTTCAGAGCTAACCCTCAGCTCTGCACAGAATGAAATGTGTCATATTCTGAAGGGCCATCAGAAAGAAGAGTTACAATAGCAAATTACATACATTTAAAAGTTTTCAAAAAGGAACGATCTTTTATTTGAAGGCAATATTGTAATGGGAAAGATACCTCCTAATATTAGACAGGGATTTGTAGATATGAAAAAGCATATTTGGGACGACTGCAAACATACATGTGAAATTGGAATAGAAATTTAAATATATGACAAAAATACGAAACTTTAAGAGAAAATATGACTAATATGGAAAGGAAAAAAAAAAAAAAAAAAAAAAAAAAAAAAACAAGAAAATATAATGTGATATATTATCATATTGTATATGATATACTATAATATGAAAAATGACAAAAAAACCGTAAAAAAGCCAAAATATGACTCTTTATGACCCATTACAGTTGATTACCATTGATAAAATCGTGCTTCGCTTATATTTTCCATAGGAAGAAACCACAAACAAAAACTATGACATGTCATAAATATCCGGGCCCTGGTTATAAGACTATACGGAATAAAAATACAAATTTAATTTGCTACTCAAAGGAGAAGCTTTGTCAGAAATAGATTCAATTAATGTATATCATTTTATATTTCGCACAGGTTATGTAATTAATCAACATCCAATCTAGAAAGAAAGGGGGAGAAAAAACACGCGCTAAGTGGGATTCGATATAAATTTAGACAACCACTGTTGATTTGCATTAACGTGCTTTAACCAGTTCTGCTACACGAAGCACGGAAACCAGATGTTGCTGCCTAAGCTTACCTTTTTAAGCAAAGCAGCGTTTCTACTTGTAGTCCACAACGTAATGGAAACATAATATATTTTCTACAGGTGCACTGAAATTGCATTTAAAATACTTGCCCGTTAATGTAGGTTTGCTGAAGTATTGCTTTTCAAAACTGCGAGGTGAGCCAATGGCTGCCATGCCCTCTCAACTACAGGGGAAGCATATGACGGATTTCGCTCTCATATCATCCATGCAAGAACGCCTGAGAATTAGGTGACCCTTGGCGCTGATCTCACTGAAGATGGGTATTATCTTTTGAGAAAGATAGTGCTCCCCTTGAATCTACAAGGAAATACGTGAAGTAAAAACTACTTCTGTAAACGTTTATGTCCGTCTGGGTGGCGCAGCTGGTTAGGCCCTGGCTTACTAATCCCAAGGTCGCGTATTCAAATCTTAAAAGCGACAGTCTCATGTCAGTAGATATACAGCAGAATATAACGGAACATGTCATAAAGTAATTTCTTTTGATTAAAACGAGCAGTATGGGGTCTATAAATAAATAGACTTTTATGTCTGAAGAGGGCTAGAGATGAAGCGTTCAGTTACCGTTACCATTCGGTAAATAATTAATATTGGACTTAAGTTTTACTTCCTTTATAATTTGTGTAGAAATAAACTTCTAGTCTAGGAGACTGAAAGGCAAGAGGACATACAAATATACACCTTCCCTCCCTCTCTCCCCCTCCTTCTCTCCCCCTGTCTCCCTCTCTCTTTCTTCCTCCCCCTCCCTCCCTCTTCCTATCTCTCCCCTCCCTCCCTCTCTCTTCCTATCTCTCTCTTCCCCTCCCTCCCTCTTCTCCGTTCCTTCCTCTCCCTCCCCCTCTGCCGATAGAAGCTTCTAACTCCAGGTAAGGCGACAGAAATGGCAATATCCAAATGGCAGATATTCGCGTCACCAATTTTCTATGTAGATTTTATACTGTATTTTGGAAAGCAAAACAATTTGTGTCAAAGTTACTCCAAGACATTTAAGATAGGTTGTGATGATCGAGGCCCGGATTTGTATATAAAATGCATAGATATTTCGAACAGTCTAAATGTATGCATTAACAGTATTTTTTACCACTGCCATCTTTAAGAGGTCGCTAGTGCAGTTTTAAGTGCATATAATTGCATATTTTGGGACAAACTGATTTTGCAAGCATATTTATTAACTTTAACAGATAATGACATATTTTTCTATTTCTAGCTAAATAAAGATTCTAGTTGGTTCACATATGCAATAGTTCTCTTTGTTTTCTTGAAATAACGACTAGTGACTGCAGTCCTGCGATTTGGTTGTGTGAGCTAATTGTTTACCCGTGTTGCAACACAAGCTGGCGTTCATAGTCGTGGCCAACGAAAAGGCAGGCTGCGGGGTGAATCGGAGTTACGTAGTGATGGTAGTCTGATAGATGACTAAGTTTGTGTACCATCACGATGAAACTGTATCTTTTGTATGGACTCAACGAGCTGTTGTTTTTGGTTGTTTAGAACATGGATATACATATTTGGCGATTGTGGTTTTACTTCATTGGGCCATGATCAGACCAGAAAAATTACGTCACTGCAGTTTGCGCCGCAGCCTGTCTTTTTCGTTAGCCACGTTCATAGTGTGATGATGTCATCTTAGGTATGACGTAACATGTGCCGAATGGGTTTTGTTACGCTTACTTGCAGTTGCAATCACAGTTCAGAAGTAAAGAGTATGGAGTGAAAAACATTTGGCTTCGTTATGCCACCGGTAAAATTGTCACGTTCGTCTGTGTTACGTACATAAATATGTTACGGAGTTCGGGAGTGATCATTTTAGTGAGGATGGACAAATATTATTTTATGTATCATGTGAACGAAGTATTGCTTCTAACAAAAAGTACCAAGTAGTACATCTGAACACTGTGAAGCACAAACAGAATGCAGCCAGAAAATCTGCTTTACGCCAAAACTGTCTAAATACGTCATTTAGTGAGCAGGTCAACGTCCCCGGAGGTTCACGTGACTCATTCGCCAGGGAAGTGTGTTCAGCATTTATAGTGGACACAGTTTATCGGCAGTTCCCAAGAGTTCAATATGGCCGACATTACACTAAACAGCCGACGAAGGTATTCCAAAAAGCTGTCCTGCCAACGTAACAAAGGCATTTCTAACCTCAAATATCAAAGGGTTATGTAACATGCTTTCAAACGATAATAATGCTTGAACTTCGTTACCACAAAACACATAAACCTACTCAGCTTCGGCAAGTCTTGTTCTGCAATAACACTTTTGGATAAAATCGCTTCCGAGCGCTAAATGTCGTAATATATACGAGATGCACTACTGCGTAGCGAACACAAAAATAACAACAGTAACTGTAACTGCATATACTGCTCTAAAAGAATTCAAGACAAAATCACGCAAACATGAGTAGTACGTCCACAGATTGATTAATTAATACGGCATCTAAACTGAATCTTGTTTTAAAGTCCATCGGTTGGCGTCTGCAACGCGTTCATAAACAAGGCCTTCTGTGGTAACATAACAGACGCAATAACACCAACTATGGCAGTAGCTTTACCATGGTTATATGTTACGAACAGTTGGCGGCACTAATGCAACCTAACGGATGGAATATCACCAAATATAACCAGACTGCGCCATAATGGTGGAAAAATGTCAAGGTTGTTTTTTTGGGGTATCTCAATAAGCTGTGCATAATATATAAGTGCAGACATTTCTCTTTGGAAAATAAATAACATCCATCTTAAAACTTCTTTAGAAAAGCACACTAATAAAATAGTGCCTGATGAGTCTACTCTTCGCAAAACGTGTGTGCCCAAGAGTTTCAACGAAGTTATTCGAGAAATGGAAGCGTTAAGATTTGGATTTCGGTGGATGAGACCACAGACGCTGCAGGCCAGTGTGTATGTAGTGCAGTGGTCAGTGCAATGAAACCGGGAAGTAAAACTTACCTGTTAAATATTCAAATATTAGAAAGGGTAAACCATTCTACAATTGCAAAATTCGTCAGCGATTCCCTAGCCTTTTTGTGGCCAGATGATATAAAATGCGACAGTGTCCTGTTATTTCTTACAGATGCCGCTCCATACACTGTAAAAGCAGCAAACGCATTAAAAGTTCTCTATCCCAACTAGTGCATTTGATCTGTTTAGCCCATGGGTACATTGCGTAGCAGAGACAGATCACAGTATCCAGAAGTTGATCGTCTTGTTTCCAATGTCAAGAAGTTCATTAAAGCACCTGCTAGAGTTTCAATTCCCAGGGAATTGGCTCTAAAGTTGGTGTTTCCTCCTCAGCCCATTTTAACACGGTGGGGGTCGTGGTTGGAGGCTGCATGTTAATATGCTAAATAGTTCAATGATGTGAAAAGAATAGTAGACAGTACATAATATGTAGCCGATTTTCAGTGTTTTCTTTAAATCATAAAGGAACTGCAGGCTAGTAATAATTCATTACAACACTCATTGTCCCTAGTGAAACACGTATTACAAGCACTGTCCTTCGAAACACACGGAGTTGCAAAAGTTGCTTTTGGTAAGTTGAATGCAGTTGTTGGTAGAAATTCAGGCTATAAAACAATTAGTGAAATTGCAAAACAGCTGGCCAAGGAAACGTGTGAAATACAAGAAGAACTCACTAAAGAAGAGGTTTGGAGTTTCTCTCATGCACCGCTGACATCTTGTGATGTAGAGAGATCTTTTTCCCCTACGAAACCTTCTTTAGTGACAAACGAAGAAGTTTCACTGCAGAAAATCTCAGGATATTTCAGGTCTATTGCAACAGCGGGAGTCGCTAAATCATCATCATCATCATCATCATCATCATCATCATCATCATCATCTTCTTCTTCTTCTTCTTCTTCTTTTTCTTCTTCTTCTTCTTCTTCTTCTTCTTCTTCTTCTTCTTCTTCTTCTCCTCCTCCTCCTTCTCCTCCTCCTCCTCCTCCTCCTCCTCCTTCTTCACTCCATGAATTAGGCAGCGCTGCCTGTTCCGGCTTCAAAACTTGTCTGACCATCGTTCCTTGGTCTTCCCGGATGTGTTTATCCAACTGGCCTTTAGTTTAACACTTTCCTTGAGATCCTTTCTCTAGGGATTCTATTAACATGCTCTCTCCATTCATTCCTGTAAGTGGTAATGTTGTCTGCCAAAGGATTTATTTCTAGTTCTTCCCTTATTTTTTTTTTTTTTTTATTTGGAATTTTATCTAACAGTGTGCATCCTTTTACTGATCTTAAAAATCTCATTTCGGCAGTCTGTATCTTGCTTTTATCAACATCCATGTTTCGGATCCATAAAGAAAAGTAGGCGCGGCCATTACTTTATGAAACTTAATTCGTGTTTCTTTCCTGGTTTTTGTCCTAAGGCTTCTGTTTGTTGTACCGCATATTTATTGGAACATAGGTAATTTATGGTTAAAATCATTTTCTGATTTATAGCTGATATTTGTTCCTAAATATTTAAAACCCGTGACTTGCTCTAATATAATATTATTGATTACTATTTTGTTTCTAATAGTATATTTACCTTGGAGCGCCGTTATTTTTGCTTTATTTGTCTAAATTTTAAAATGATAATTGTCACTTAACATGTAAAATATACACTGCTTTTTGCAGCTGGTCTTCAGTTTTAGTTAAAATTATCTGGTCATCTGCAAATAGCATCGTCTTAAGCCTTAAATTTGGTGCAATATGAATACCGTTAATTTTAAACATCCACTCTCTAATCAGGCCATCTATACATAAATGTTAAACAATATGGGAGATAAACTGCAGCCCTGTCTTACACCTTGATTTACGTATATCCGTTTGTTATACCTTCCATTTCCAATATGTACGTTGATTGTTGTATCCTTGTGTATACCTATTAGTACTTTAATTAAATGATTTGGATATCCTCTTCCAGAAATAATTTCCCATAGTTTTTCCCTAATTACACGGTCAAAAGCTTTTTCATGATCGATAAAAGCTGTGTGTGTTTCAAGGTTAAATTCCCTTCTTTTTTCTATTATCTTCTTAACTGTAAAAGTAGCACCTGTACAGGATCGTCCTTTTCTAAAACCATTTTGTTCTTAACAATAAAATATCTGATATGGTTTGTAATCTGTTACTTTATATCCTTGCATATATTTTATATCCTGTATTTATAATAGGTACTTATTCCCGTATAATTTTTCAATCTTTCTTAAGATTTAAGCAGCGCAGTGCAAAAAAGTGGTAATAAAACGTAATGAGTAACAGTTATTATTAATTAATCATAATTCATAACTCAAAGAATTATATCATTAATAATAATTCATACCTTAAACAATAATTAAGTGGTAAACTTATGAGAATAGTTATCAAGCATACCATTTTTATTTTGCATGTCGTTTATGCATATTTTACGGGGTTTTGGTGCATATTTGCATGCCTATTTTGGCATTTGTTTTTGCATACAAATCCGGGATCTGGTGATGATGTTTAAAGACCCTTCGACAACTAGGTCATTTGGGTTTTAAGGTAGATAAAGTTATTTTGCATACTGTTCACTTTTTAGTAGGTTGGATTACAGGAATAAATAGGTGAAAGCTTAATCTGTGTCGGTTTTCAACGAATTGCATATATGGGAATAGTTACACATAACATACAGTTATATGTGTGAATTCTGTGCCCATTGTCGCCCAAGAAAAAGTGTGCTGTAAACAGGTTGCCATCAAGTTACGAGAAATAAATTCTGCACGTCAGATCCAAATCACTCATTTAGAACGTCGAATAAAAATGAGCAGATATTTTGTTTTATATTAATATCCGAAAGTATTACCTTTTTAAATGACAGATGTTCTAATGTGGAAAAAATAGTTTCATTACCAATACAGTCCATTTCTGTTCATTCACTGCATGGCATGGGATCCTAAGATGAATTTCCGAATATCGTATACTATATTTTTATTTATTTATTATTTATTTATTATTTATTTATGTATGTATTTATTTATGTATGTATTTATTTATTTATTTATTTATTTATTTATTTATGTGTATTTACTTATGTCTATTTATTTATTTATTTATTTATTTATTTATTTATTTATTTATTTATTTATTTATTTATTTATTTATTTATTTATTTATTTATTTATTTATTTATTTATTTATTTATTTATTTATTTATTTATTTATTTATTTATTTATTTATTTATTTATTTATTTATTTATTTATTTATTTATTTATTTATGTGTCTAATTATTTATTTACTTACTTAGCAAATAAGCTTTTTACACCTCGCGTTTCTTGATCTAAGCGCCTTTCTCGCGGGTGAAATCGAAAAGTTGTCACTGATATTATATTTTATTGATCAATGATACCGTCTTAATTTACCGTTTTATGTTTTGTGGGATGTGACACATAACATATTCTAGTCGATAAGATATTTTCGATACTTAATGCAAAAAAGGAGTGAAAATAAACATAGAGAGACGGAGGATCTTAGCATCCAGGTAATCCATTAACACAAACATTATGAAGGTCGACAGGTTCCACGTACATACGTAAATGTTGCCAATGACCTTCAGTACAACAAAATGGATGTTTTAAGCTCGAAGGGGCATTGCTACCAAGAGTCTAATTGCGCTCGCGGCGATGCGTGTGAGCATATGGAGCCACAATTTAGTATTAACACACTTTTGGCTCTCGTGAGCACCAAGCATTGCTGTACTCCCGTTTGCGGGTAGTTCGACCAAACGTTTTTAAAAATGTCTTGCGGAGATACACCAGACTGAAAGCACGTTCTTTAGATACTTTTCTGGAATTTTCTAGGAAAAAAGTGGCCAAGATGTTAAACGTGAAAAGGTCAGTCACAACTTAAACAAAATAGTGTAAAGATTTGGACATTCTTCTCAAATTGTTATAGGCAAAAATATTGGAGCTTAATATTTTCATTGTCATGGTAAATGTATATTTTGCGATGATGATGATGATCATCATCATCATCATCATCGCCCGCCTCCGTAGCGTAATGGTTAGCGTGTCTGCCTCACGTTCAAGAGGTCGCGAGTTCGAATCTCGCTTAGGGTAAGTTATCCGGGTAAGGTTTCTTCCGAGGTTTTCCCTACCCTGAGAAGACGAATGTCGGGTAACTTATAGTTCCATGGACCTCGGGCTCATTTGAGCATCATTTCATTCATTCAGTCCGGTATGACACAATGTTGGAGGACGTTAATTCAAAAAAAAAAAAAAAAAAAAAAGAAAGAAAAGAAAAGAAAAAGATTATTATTATTATTATTATTATTATTATTATTATTATTATTATTATTATTATTATTATTATTATTATTATTATTATTATTATTATTATTATTATTATTATTATTATTATTATTATTATTAAGCCTACTAAGTTGCAGATGTGTTTTAGCATTATCTTGCTGTTGCGAATAGAGCCGAAGGGCGGCCGGATCTTTGCCACGATAGAAAAGAGGGCAGGGTCCCTCCCTACATTTTCCCAGCCCAGTTTCTTTCGCACCGCTTGGGGTTCGTACTCCCAAGGGGGCGCGTGGCTCGGAAACCTGCTCCCCTCCCCCCTTGGGCTTGTACCATCTCACGGGGAGCCCGGAAACCAGTAGACTGGCCTTTCAATCCGGGGGAGAAGATTTCAGAGAGCATTTGTTCCTCGTGCCTTGCTGTTGCCGCGACGCTCGGGATGAAGGGTGAAATGAAGTGATTAATGTAACGAAATTCGGAGGATACGGAAATCCTTCGCAGCATTCGCCTGGCGACCCGGGGAAACCTCGAAATAACCCATCGGCCAGGAAGATCGGCCACGGGGATCGAACCCGCGACCTCCCGAATGCGGCCCACAGACGGTACCGCCTGAGCCACCCCGCTCATGATGACGTACCATAATAATTTTATTTTTTCATGGGCCATTGAGACAAAAGCCTATTCCTCTATGTACTTCCTGTCATTATACGTTTGGTTAAAATTGGCTTGAGTACACCGGTTTTGCAGGTACACAGTCACGTACAAGAGATTACATGCACCTGTAAACCCAATCGTTTGTTTAAAAAGCGATGCACTATTATGCTATGCTCGATTGTATACCGTTTCTGTGGTCACGAGGAACGAAGGAACGACAGTTGGAGGTGTACATCGGAGAAATTCAAACGGAAAACAGCGAATATTTCATAATGTTACGGAAGTGGCTATTGCTAGGAAATCAGCTATTTCACACCAGTTGTGTACTTTAATGAGCTCTACGGTTTCCTGTTGTGAGTTTTCTATCCCCTACAGTTTCGCTGTTGTATAAAATTCATTGTGAAGGCGAGGAACGAACAGGAGTTCGTAGGCTATTCACTAGAAAGTAAAGATATACATTTAATTTCCATGTCAGTTTCTCAAAAATATATGTTCAACGGAAATTGTTAGACCAAGTACAGGGATGCTAGGATGAGAAGCTTCTTGAAAAATAATGCCGGAAATCTTTAAACGGTGTCTGGCTCAGATACGAAATCAGGTCCTTTTAAAATGTGTTGAGTGGAAATGTACACTATACAGATCCAGTATAAGATGCAATGTGAATAGCAATGTCTGAGCTCATCGCACATAAGGCACAACAGCTGAAGATAAGTTTACAATTTTTAGAGCGCTGAATTTTCTTCCGCTTCAGAATCAGTAAGAGATTCAAGCGGGAGGCGACTCCAAACGCAACGAACAGCTTAAAGGCCTCCTTTCCATGGAGAAATACACTGAACCGAGCTATGAGGTATAGGATATTACTCGGTTCGGAGGGGGGAATGGGCAACTCGACCAATGGAACATATTTTGTACCTATGCCTCTGACGGAGCGTCTCCGCGGAAGGGGTGAGGTGAGAGGAGACACGGCAGTAGAGGACATTCCCTGGTGGCAGCTCGCACAACTGGCTCTCCTTTCCTCCCCGACACGTACACCTTGAAACAGCCAAGCAGAATGAAGGTGAAGTGAAAGGAGGGGAAATTCGGTGGATGTAATCAACCTTCACCTAGCGACCGGGGGAAACCCTAGAAAAAACCCATGCGTCAGTAAGGTTAGCCTCGTGGATCGAGCCCACAATCTCCCGAATGCGAGTCTCAGATGTTACTACGGTGCTACCTCGCTGGGTAAGAAAGAAAGAATAAGGAAAGAAGGGAATTGATTTCACTGTGACCCAGTATGTGCAGGTATAATGTTCAATTTTAGTTTTGTAATGTAGGCATGCGTACGGCAATGTATTACACTCACATTGTATATAAATAGGTTTTCTTTGATGTCTCATATCGTATATTAAATGTTCATGTTGTCCATTTATTTTATAGCCGTATACAACTAGAACTAAAAAAAATAAATTTACGCCGACAGACCTTTCAGGAAGGTCGTGATACGGGTTTTAAAAATTATATTGCCATCACAATCTGTCCTGTATATGGATAAATTATTGTCACTTCTCCCTTTTGTGTTAAGTGACTAATGATTAGGGACTTAAAATGCCTTACGCTGAAGTTATCTGCCTGGCAAATTAAATACGTACCTTCAATTGTTTTCCCTGAATGGACATTTCATTCGCAATGAATATTCTGTATAACTGCTAGACTCTGAGAGACAAACAGTAACCATCCTGCATGAACACAGCGCATCCAAAAACACAAGCTGTAACAAGTGCCGCTTTTCGTAGAGAACCCTTTGAAACGTGTACGTTGTGTCACATATGGTGACGTACAACATTCTTATGTTTCATGCATGGGTTCCCCAGTAACTTAAAAACTGAAATCACTTTCATGGAGGGACGTTCATATTACCTACTTAAATTTGAGATTATTTCTAGATAAAACACTTTATCACTAATAAAGTGAAGTGAAAGAATGGCTTTCTTACGTGAATACCATCATAATTCCTAAGGGATTATATGAAGTTATAATGAGTTGGAGCAAACCTTGTGATTGTGACACATCAGGTCTCCGAATTGCAGAAATGCGTTGTAGATGTAGCAATCAAACATTGTCATACCTATACCAGAGCCTTCGGTTGTGAACTTTGTATTTCTCCCTTTGAGGATGTGCATTTATATTAATTAGGATGTATTTTATGCAATAGGCTTAAGATGCACCAATAAAAGTTATGACCTTTACAGATAATTTTCATTCCTGATATCATTAAAGCAGTTATCTCCCTTGCAAACCAAGAGGTTTATACAATGCAGTGATTTTCAGTATGGGTAAAGAGTGCACATGTTACACAGAAGATGAATAACATAACCAGTGTTTGCACAGAAGCCTTGCAGGTCTTGATATCCACGTAGATTGCAAAGTTAATGTATATTTTATGTTCTGTATTTACATGAAGCATTGCATGATTTAACCCTATTGTCTGATGGCTGAGTAGCTATCAAAAGCTATTTATGTTCTGCAAAATAAAGTATACAGTTCATTGATTGCACCTTTAAACCCTTGTCCTCTGCTAATTAGTTTGTTAAGCTATGCAAATTCTGTAGAAATGTTCCCTATTCACACCTTTAAACTGTTATTGTTTGACAACTACGTGTGTTCTTCAAAAAACATGTGCGGTTTACTATTTACACAGAAACACTACAGGTTTAAGATACATCGACTATCCACTGAGTAATTTGTCAAGCTATGCATTTTCAGCTAAAGTAAATTATACATTTCCTTATTTATACGAAAATAAAATACTGCCTGTTTAAACTCTACTGTCTGGTGGCTAATAAATAGTTTGTTAAATTAAGTATTCTCTATTTAAAAAACTGCACTTCACTATTACCCGGTATGATGCGCGCCTTCGCTATGTTCTGAGCAGGGTTAAACTTACGGCTAACTATGTTGGATTTGGGAAAAATCAGATGGCGGTGACAAGTTCCTTTCAAAATATAAGCACATGCGAATTGTAGTCTTCGCGCTAATGGATGAACTCGTCTAACGCTCTCACTAAAGCGGCCCGTGTTCGATCCCAGACGACCGCATGTGGGATTTGTTGTGGACGAAACGGCGCTGGGGCGGGTTTCCTCCGGGTACTCCGGTTTCCCCCGCCATCTCATTCCACTGGTGCTCCATCTTAATTCCATGTATCATCAGTGTCACCACCTGTGGTGCCGTATGTAGTAAAAGCGGATGTTAAACACTACACACACTCGTCTAACGCTTGTATACGTGGAAATGTGTTTTGATGTTTTGTTGAGTGTCTTTGTAGTAGAGGATTTTGGGCAGGTGAAGGGTTTTGGGAAAGAATGTAAAGGTTGAATTCTTCTAATACTGGCATATGACGAAATGGAGTGGTTAGGTCTGTCGTCGAACATCTTCATGCCAGAGGGACCTGTTGGAGATATAGACTCATCGATGAGCTTGATCTGGACGCCTGAATGCACTCAATCTCGACATCCTCTTCGTTTTCAATTCTGTTAATTACATACTATGTGTTCATTCTCTAGATCGTAGATGTTGACAGATTCCCCGTGTTCCAACATCTTGATTCTGTGTGGAAGAGTATAGAACCTATGTAGAAATATTTGGATATTGCAATTCCCTTGATGTGTAGTGAAGCCTTTTAAACTTCTTCATTCGTTGTATAAGAAGAACTAATAGAAATTGATTGTATCATATTTGCTTATTTACACAATGTTATGCGTTTTTTTCCCCTAGAGTAATGTGCCATAATAACTTTACTATGGCCTAAATTTTAATGACTTTAAGTTGCTAATATCGATGGGTTACACATTCAAGCCCTTCCTCCCTGTGCTTAGATCAACCACCAGCATATCAAGTCTAGGATTATGAACCGACAAAGGAAGCACATGAGTAATGCTTATTTGCTTATAGCATATTCCATTTTGTCACCAAAGCTTATTTTCCAACAGTTGACAGTCGTTGACAGTTGACAGTGAATAGTCCTTAGGTAGATCTTTATGGACAGTGAAATTTCTTGGTTTATGCATGCCATGAGATATATCCTACATGCTATACACATCCACTATTTGGCAGTGATGCCCCATTGTCCTCATTTCTGTCGAGACGTGTGCAGTTGAAGTTAAAAACAATTTAAGTCGTTCTTGTCTGGCAGCCTCTACAATCCGGGCTCTGGTGATTACCAAAGCCCGGATTTGTGTGCAAAAACAAATGCCAAAATATGCATGCAAATATGCATAAAAAAACTCGTATAACATGCATAAACGATATGCAAAGTAAAAATGGTATGCTTAACTATTCTCATAAGTTCACCATTTAATTATTTTTTAAAGTGTTTATTATTATTATTATTATTATTATTATTATTATTATTATTATTATTATTATTATTATTATTATTATTATTATTATTATTATTATTATTATTATTATTATTATTATTGTTGTTGTTGTTGTATAATTACATGCATTTTAAAACTGCAGTAGTGACCTCTTAAAGGTGGGAATGGTAAAGAATACTGTTAATGCATACATTTAGAGTATTCATAAACTCTATGCATTTTGCATACAAACCTGGGCTCTGGTAATCACTAATTAGCTTCGGACAATTTATTGCGGCAGGTTAAAAACAATAATGTTGTTCTTATCTGCCACAACCAGTGTATGGTCAAAACTATGTTATTTTAGTTTATGGCTTCATCATGGGTTTTAAACATTTGTGGCTTTATTGTTGGCGTGACACATTACAGCAAATAAAGATCTTAAGGAGAACTTCCCCTAGAATTACAACAACAACAACAACAACAACAATAATAATAATAATAATAATAATAATAATAATAATAATAATAATAATAATAATAATAATAATAATAATAATAATAATAATAATAATAATAATAATAATAATAATAATAATAATAATAATAATAATAATAATAATAATAATAATAATAATAATAATAATAATAATAATACTGTGACATTGGGACGTTCAACAATATATGGATGATAGAGGGCGGGTGACCTTGGATGCCGCGAGTGATTGTGTACGTGACCATAAACAATGATGCCGGTAAAAGACAAAGGAGGTCCGAGGCTATAGGGCAACTAGTGACTGTGTATGCGATCGAACAGCGTGATCACACCAGCAATGTCTAGAAGCTTCTCTACTGAGTCATTGAACACGTACGCATGGAAAGAACTCGAAGGAGGTCACGTCACGCCTGCTGCAGTATAAATAGGACAGGCAGTGAGTACTTCAGTTCAGTTTGAGTGAGTGTCAGAATAGTTTCAGGTAGTAATAGAATTAAGTCGTCGTGTACAGTTAGTTCTAGTTACGAGAGTGAATCAGCCAGCCTGTCAGCGAGTATGTATGTGTCGTCGAGTGATTGTGTTGTAATAGTCAAGAAATAAGAGACAATGGAAGTGGAGAAAGACTGAGAAATATTATCAGAAGAACAATAGTGAACTGTAATAGCAGAGAAGTTTATAAACTGTGGTAGCAGCGGGAAGGAAATTGTGTATTTGTAGTAAAATTTAGAGGAAAATAAAGTGTTAGAAAAGTAACGACAATTGGCATTTTGCTGTCTTTGTTACAACAATAATCTGATGAACCCCCTCCCGTGACTTTCGCCAATCATTCCAACTTTTTACAGCGAATGCTATAGAATGCGACTTCCACTGCATGTGTTTGTTTTACTTTTGGAGGAAATGTACTCTACTCGGAGAGCAGTTATAGATGGTTTGCCAAACTTTCTCCTATGAGATAAACCCTTTTTATTTGGTAATGTATTTCATCAAAGCAAATATGTATTGAAGATGACTTAACACAAAGAGAATTAAATCTATTAAATTCGCTTAAATAAGCATTAATTCATGGGCCCTTGATGGAGCAATCAGAATCTCGTAAAGGATTAAAGTGAGTATGCATATATAATCAAGTGGTGTTGAGTATAAGAACCGACTGCAACGTAAATGAAATGTGAAGGTAAGGCTGCAGATACCTTGAACGGCGACAAGTTCTTGCGAGCTGCCGCTATCAGCGTGATAGGAACTTTCCGCCCATAATTTCGGATCTCACCTAATTCCCAACCCAATTGATTTATCCAGTGTGCATTAGATCTCTACATCGCTGTAAGTGTTTTCCCCCTTCTTTTGTTTTTCACTTTGAGGTGCACCTGCGAAACCGATACAGGCTTTCTCCCTAAGTTATTGGCTGCCATGTGGCAAAGGATAGATGTATTTTAAAATATTTCGCAATGTTTCTTCCAAGTGAAGATTCACTAGCCAGACAAGGATGAGTTGTTTCCAGACGTTGGATTTATGCAAGCAGCATGGGAAACGTGCTATGAGCCTTTTCCCCGCGATTTCTCTACAGGCTGTTAGGGGTATAAGTGAATACGTTTTTATTGGTGATTGAGGACATTGTAATAAACAATATAGCAAATATTTTCTTCATCTTGGGACTTACAATTTTACTTATTAAGAGTACTATGTTTTCAGATTGGTTAACATCTCTAAGGCGTAATGTAGAGTAGGTCGGTCTCGCGATAACGAATGGTGTACTGGAACTGAGTTCCAGTGCTCCTGCGAGATCAGAGATCAATGACTTCTCAATACCTAGGCCAGTAGGTCATGCATTGAGGTGTGAAGCAAAACGGACAGTCTCTCCGACAGGCGTTGTTCATTTCGCAGCGCAGTTACGTTCTGCAAAAATATAAGGTAGTAAATTATTGGATTGATTTGTGGGAAAATAGTTAGACGAAGGGAAAAAAAAAAAACAAAAAAAAAAACACACACACACACACACCTAAGTGGATACACATCAAAATACCAATTATCAAAATATCCGCACTAAACCCTTACATTCTGTATGTTTTGAAGCTAATATAAGGAGGATAATATAACATGCTGTTTTTAACGATAGATATTTTCAATTTTGTTTCAAAAGAAAGTGGTGCACAAGCAAGTGTTTTCTCTCTTTTTTTAATACAACAGCTTAATTTTAAAATAGACAGCTGAGAATAGCGGATCCCAGAGATGGTATTCGTGGGTGAAATCCTCTGGGCGACTAATGCAAAGAAATATATTTTCCACTGATACTGGGGCAAGGAAGGTTTATCCCCCTTATGTAGCAGGTAGCGCCATACTTCAGAGGCGTTGCTAGATTGTGCATTGGAAGATGGTTGGACCATCCTTCACCAATGCAACGTAAAGTCTCACATCTTATTAAGAAAAACGCATGATTTATGCTGACACAAAATTTAATGGCGGGCGGCAGGAGGAGCTGGTCAACACAAAATGCAATCAGAGGTTTGTCAGACCTTGCAGTATTATATAGTTAAACATGCTGTGAAATCACGCCCATTTATTTGTTCAACAGGAAGGAGAATAGTAGTGGTTAGGAATCAGCCGCCACTAAATTTTGTGTCTGATATAGATTCCTTTCTTGGCACTTCGGATCGCTCCTTGACGATTCTGGCGTTTGGGTGGGAATAGTAGGGGTAATATAAATTGTGCTTAAGGGCGATAAAATAAGTATGTTGGTTGGACTAAATATTCTTCGACATCTGATTACAGTGCTGCTATAGTCAAGAAATTAGAGCCCAAATTTATGCTGCGTTGACCACTTTATCTTTATCTCTACATTTAATTTTCAATATTTAAACAGTTTAGGGTATGTAAATTTAATCCAGATAATGAGATAAAAATGCTGAGAACACCATTGATTTCATCAACCAATTTTCAAATTGATATGCCAATAAATTAGGTTAATCCAATTTCGATTATATAAAAATATAGAGAAAATGGAAGTCAATAGCTGCCTTCCTATCAAAATTCCAGCCTTATTATTATATTTTTGTTGTTTAACGACGCTGTCAATTCAGGAGCGTTTTTTCAAAACTCGATAGATGCAAAATTTTACGAAATTGAGTTATATATAGTATCGGCATAATTTTCACCTTCTGCATCATTCTGTGAAATCAGATTTTGCAAAATTCGATTCTTGTCCTGTGTAGAAGCTAGGGAATATTAGCAGCTTTTTCAAAACTCGACAGATTCACTTGTTCAGTTAAAGCAAAGGTCGATAGATGCAATTTTATGATTTTATCATCCAAAGTGTAGCAACCTCAGTTCTATGAAACGCATGTTGGCAATTCCCAATAATTTCTTTAAGTTTTGTGCACTGCTGCTTCGTTGGAAATAACTGCGAGCTCAGGTTGTGGGTTTGGGTTTCACATTCATTTCTGCAAGTTTTTTGTTCCACTTATATATCCCGCCTTTAACTGCAGAAGTCATATCGGCGACCTTGCCTATTGGCAATGCTGTTACTCGTTTAACAGTGGGTTTTTCGGTCTTTGGGGGTTTTTATACGTTGAATTCACACACATTCACACTTTCATTCATACTTTCAGACTCAGGGAAGGATGAAGAATAATCTTGGCTGGAGAAAAATTCCTACCCGCTGCTGGGTATCGAACCCGGGACCCCTTGCACAGCAGGCAGGTGCTTCTACAAGCTTTGTTATACTTACATGGCATTTTTACTCTTAGTTGAGACTGCACTGTACTATGCACAATGGACAGGAGCTCAGATTGCGAAACTGTACCAGTCGTAGAATGCGCTGGAGGTAGGAATTGCAAAAACAAGGAAAGGAAATCAAACTGCAAGCCAAGGAAAACTCATACTTCAGCAATTACATGTTCAGATAGTCTCAAGTGCACTCCACGAAATCCTAAAACTAAAGCTTTCAGGGAATCACAGGGGTGTCTAAAGTTACATTATCTCTCCTGGCTAGAAAATGTTTGCTTATCTGGGAATGCGCCAAAGGAAACCAGAGGAGGTGACCGAACAGGAATATTATAGAAGGGCATTACTGCTGCTATAAAGTAAGACATTAAGAAGAACAGATGTAGACAAAGTCACTATGGAAGAGCAAAATCAAGGAGAGGATATTTACCTCCAGAACTTAATATCAGAAAAATGTGGACCAACTTCTGCAACGAAAGAAGATTAAGCAATCTACCAGTCTGCTCATTGTCAAAATATAAAAACATATTTTACAACTTCTTCAATCTTTCATTCCGTACACCTCACACTGACACATGCTCAGGGGACTGATGAAGATTAAGACAGAGGCAGATGTGGAAAAGAGATACGAGCTAAGAACCATGTACAGACTGCACAAGCGCTAATAAAGGTGAAAGCTTACTTATTCATATTGTTTGAAATTTTTTGTGTGTGTTCAATATGTTTATTATAAAACAAAATATATTGTTATTATGAATATAGCAGTACTTAGTTTCCAAGTTTATACTTAATAAAATAATCCTTATAAACATTAATATGTTGGTTATATAGTACATTAGGTATTATAAAGAGGTGAAAATAAATAAAAAATAATAAATGCATAAATAAAAAGCAACAAAAACAATAAATGACAAAAATAACTAAATTTCATGTCTTAATTTTTCGCTCACGCAGAAAAGTTCATCAGCATCTATCGACTTTTGAAAAAACTCCGCATTTTCAAACCCCAAATTTGCAACTGTTAAACTATGCTATTTGTTTCTTTTCACATTCAATGAGACAGTATCAGGAAGGAGAATTGAATGATTAATATATTTGCTGTGGTAACCAAATAGTATTGCCAATAAATAGAAAAAACCGTTTTTCTCAGAAACGCATTTTGTGCATCTATCGAGTTTTGAAAAAACGCTCCTCAATTGCCAGGATCACATCAGCGTCGCCGATGTGCCGGAATTTTGTTCCACAGGAGTTCTTTTACATGCCAGCAAATCTACTGACATGGAGTTGTCGCTTTTAAACACATTTAAAAACGATAGGTCTGGGCCGGATTTGAACCCGTGACCTTGGGAACAGCAGGCCAGCGTCTAACCAACTGAGTCACCCAGAGCGATTGCGATAACCAACTTTTAACATTTTTATTAAAAGTTGATACTTTTATTTCAGGCTTCATCAAAATAGCAGCATTCGTAGATATACAGATTGAACAAGTTACTAGATATATTGTGTTAAAGATGGCGGCTTCCCTCGATATCCAAATTGAGCTGGCTTATTTGATATGCAGATTTGGTTGGCGGACTTTTTGATTTGGGAATTGAATTGGCGGCTGGAAAAACATGTATACAAATTATCCCACCAAAATACGACTGAAACAGAATACATCAACGAATCGCATCTCAGCACAGAAAGGGGAAAGCATCAAAGTTGGACACCGAGATACTGCAGGGTAAAGGGAAGGGCTTGCAAATTGGAGCACACCAGTTTTCGGGTTTCAAACCTCTCTTTGAGATTGTACTGGCTCTCTATTGTGTCTTAGAACCCCAAACCAGAAATGGTTCCAAAGTCTCGCATCATATGCGTATTTGTCATGGTTATGTGGTGAGAAAACGCACTTTCTCCGATCAGTGTTGGTTTTGGAGCTGGTCGTAAAAGTGCTCCAACTATCCGCTTAGTGCAGAGTTCCTACATTGTTGCTTTGGAAGTGCGTAACTGAATACGTGATTAGTTTTGGGAAGTTAAAAATTGAGTTTTTATTTATGGACGATCTTTAATTGCTGTGGTTCTCAGCGTCCGATTCTATATATGGCGTGAAAGTCCCTTAGTTTTACTCAGAGGCCTCTCTATCAGTCTTGAGGCTCCTGTACGTGCCGTAAATCTACGACACGGGACCAACGGCTTTACTTCCCTACCGAAGGAAGCCATGCTAAGGATGTTATGCCCGAAAAATATCCACCGCCCTCTGCCGGGTTTGAACCCGCGACCTTGGGAACCAGAGGCTACCTAGACCACGGAAGACGACAGTTTCGGGAAGCGTTCTATTGTTGGGCATTTTCCAAAATAACGGTTAGGTATTCTTTTGGTACCCTGGATTCTATATATGCCGTCCATACTGCTTCACGGGCATTTTACTATCCTTCTCAGCTAGCATGTACATAGCAGAAACGGGAAGGGGGGGGGCTGTGGAGCGTTCTCTCTTTGTTGTTCGACCAGGCAGTGGTGTATGTTAGGAACTCTAGGACTAAATTTTGAGGCGAAAATTATATTTTCGGGTTTTGAATTATGTGGTATAAATAGTCTATAATAGGTACCTATGGATTATTTAAGCCAAACATTTTTCCCGACCTGCCATTTTTAGAAGTCCAGCGACATGTGTAAGTCATCCCTCCGCTTCATTTTAACAACACTGGGGTGCACCACACTGGTGTTTTTCAGTTTTGCATTTTGTGTGAAATTTATTCCTTACGATTCAGGTTTGCTCGGATTTGTATGTAAATTTGCATACATAATCTCAAAGATATTCTCTAAAGATTCAAATATGCATTTGATCGCTTTATTCATTGGCTCACAAAAATTAATTTGTGCTGAAAAGAAAAGGAATTTTAACACCAACTCCATGAAAACAATAATGTATTTCTCTACAAGTATTAACATCAACTTCAATAAAATACTTCCTTTTCAGCTTACTTAAGTATCAGAAAATGCCACAGGTATACTGCTCTGAAAAATGTGAAGGCTGTTTTAAAAGAATGATTTTTTTCGCTAACTAAAAGTATTTAACTCTATTATTGGAGAAACTGTTTGACGTAGAACATAGAGCCTCTGAATAGTCAGTTCTTCATTTGTTCATGTTCAGTGTGGCAGTTTTCCAGTCATGGAGGAAGAATTGTGGGTATGTGGGAAGCCAAATTGTCATTTGAGGACATTGCTCAAAGTTATATATTCGTATGTGAATAATCTAGAACTGTGCACGTAAAACCCTACGTCACGGCATGCGCGGAAAGGTAAACAAATACAAACACCTTCTGGTGTACGTACTCTACCTGTGAAGGCCCGTAGGATGCGTCAGGAAGCTGCCGGGACGGCATAAATGGAAGTTAGTGTATCTGCACTAATAACTGCTTGCCGTGAAATTAGTAAACCCTGCAAGAGTTGAAATGTCGAAGTATTTGACACCAGCTCGTATCTTGAGAGCGCATGTTTGCATTTTTACGTGGTGGACCAGGTTATATTTATTTACTCAAGGAATTCGTTGCATGTTCATATGATATTACAGCAGGTTAATGTGAAATTATTTCTATGTAAATAAATAGAGCTAATGGTAAAACGTGATAGGAGAATCACTTTTGTATGAACAATAGAAATAAACGTGAAATTATAAAAGATACCCTGAGAGCGCGTGCTTACTGTTGTATAAGGACAGTACTTTTATATTTACTCACAGCCTCTCTTTGTACTTTCATATAATATTAAGCCAGAGTTTCTTTTGATGTGAAATGATTAAAAGCAATCAATAACCAACGTGAATAACGCAACGGGTTAGCAGAATCACTGTTTATATAAATAACACAATCCGTAAGCGTGAAATATAGTGGACTGAAAAGTCGTGCACTATTGCACATCACATCTTTCCTAATTTATCCTCAGTACATGGGCGACCGAGCTTCGCTCGGCTTTTCTTTTCCTTATTTTTTTTTATTTTATTTTTTTTTTAATCGTCGTTTCTTTGGGAGAAGATACTTAGGTAGTTAAACTTGAAAAGCAAAATGTTAACTAAATATAAATTTTCATCCTAATTGTTGGAGCCGTTTCCGTTACGAGACCTTTAGAGCAATTCCGCGTGTGACTAACCGACATTTACACTACATTTTCTTCCTAAAATGGTCAATATAGGCGTAAAAATGTTATTTTAACGACATACGATGACAGAGAATACATTGGCGGTTCTGATAGGAAATATAAAAACCTTAAAAAAGTAAAACAATTATTTAATAATGAGCGCTAAACTTTTCGTGACTTACTGACATTTTTGTCAACTGCAGGTCCAACTTCAAACGTTTGTACTCCATTTTCTCTGAAAGTTTTCTTATTTGATTTGTTCTGAAAAATCACTTGAGAGAGGAACTTCTAAGCTTTCAAATGACCTGAAAAAAGGTTTGGTATGATATTCACATCTGGAGATATTTATTCAAAAGGTCAGCGTTACTAACTGACATGAGTTTGTGACTAACTGACACATGCGAAAATTGTAATACTTTGTCTTTGTTTTACATGGTATAACATATGGTAAATCATAGTGATACGTATTATACTTACATACATGTAACACATACAGGTGTGTAATTGTATTTATCATTTTGAGAAGAATCATATCCTTTGGAGAAGCATTACTGTCATGCAACATTAACAGAATAAACATGTTAACAGCTCTCATTTCTTATTACAGTTACGTCGTTGCAAGTATAAAAAGCTGACTCAAAACCATAACAAAGACGACACATGAGAGCACACAGCACATTCCTGTAACACACTCTGGATTGGACTTCTTATAGTGCAGGAACGCTAGACGCAGTAGTCTCGTAGTACACGCGCATATCACTACACTGTTTTTATTTCCGAAAGTTGTGCATCATTCTGACACTTTCCGCACATGAAAGAAAAGCATATTCCACAGCATTTAAACCTAATACTTTCACATAATGAACCCGCTGAGTGGATGGCATAGGTAAAATACGTTCAAATCTTTTGTCGAGAAATTCTTCTGCTTCTTCAATTTCATGCAGAGAAACTTCAAGAACACATATTTTGGTTTTCTTTCTAACAGTATTAACAATTTCTTCAGCACTCTGAATCCTGCTTCCTGCTTTCCCAGCTGTCCATGCCATCCTCCTCACTTGACCTCCAATCGCATCTACTGCCCCCTTTCCGTGATAGGATTCGAAGAAGTGCCATTCAATTTGGATTCCAAATACTTCGGAAAGATATGTCACATGGCTCAATGTGTATTTCTGCTTAAAATGACAAGCAGCTCCATCAGAAAACACTTTCACAAGTTCAAGATTCGGAACAATATCCAATATTTCCGAAAATATATTCCTTAAGCAAATATCAACTGCATATTTGTCATGTGATACATAATCAGACACCAAAGCAAAAGATTGTTTCTGAATTTCACCTGTATCTTCTTTCCTATACCAGGCAACAGCAGTAAATATTGGGATCTGTGTATTCTTCCAGTGGGCAGCTTGAATTTCATTTTGCACCTTGCATGTGTAGTTCTCAAAGAAGTCGATCTGTATCACAGCTTCACTAATTGCAACATTTTCCCGAACCTTCTTAAAGGCCTCGGATTGCTGTCCTTTTACATAAACGTGATTTAGGAAACGTGGCAGGCAATTGCTCAGTTCTTCAATGCAGTCTTTTACAGACTCATTTTTAACTTCTATTTCCCTTCTTCCATTACGTGAACTCCACAGCTTCCATTCGCATGGAGAATTAGCAAGTTTATCCGAAATGTCTGCTCCACTCAATCCCGGGCAGTTGGAGCATCCTCCCTGCACACATTCACTCAATTTCTGATCACAAACCACTTGTGCTATGAACTTACGAAATTCAGTCTCACTGAGTACGTGATTTTTACACAATGCTTTGAAAAGAAACTTCGTATTTTCATGTATAATGCATGTGCACACATTATGTGGGATCTGACTTTGAAGACGCACGTGAGCAGGGCGTAATTCAGCGAATTTTGTCAACCCCACGGACATTTCTACTCGGTCTTCCAGAAAGAGTGCATGTACTTCTTTTAATGTTACCACTAGATACCTAATGCGAACTTCTTTTGTTTCTCCCTGAACATGGATTTCAATAAAATCATCTCTTCCAGGAGCTTGGTAAGATATTGAACCATCCTGACAGAACTTGATGATTGCACTTTTAAGTTCCTCTGTTATTTGTTTTCCTGATACCGGGACAGAATGCTTTGGTTTTACAACATGTAATCCCTCTTCAACTGCTAATTTACGAATCATTTCTTTTCTTTTACGTGGAGATTGCGGCAATGCTTCCTCAACACGTTTTCTGCACTTTCCGAAATACCGTTTGCTTTTGAAAGCGGTTGATGTTGATGGAGTATCCTTATCAATCCCTGCTTGGTCTCTTATCTTCTGTCTTGTCCACTGTGCTTGCTTATATCTCCTATATTCAGCTTTGAGGTGTTCTCTTCCTTGTTTTGTTTGTTTCAGTATTGCTCTTCCTTTCCTCATAGTCACTTCTATTGTTTCCTTCCATTGTGCATAACTGCCTTGCTCCTTCAGACATTGTTTGTATTCACGTTGTCTTTGGGCTAGTGTTTTAATCATGGAGTCAAAAACAGACTGATACGTCTATCCTGACTGAAGTCTCAGAAGCATTGTACGCGTATGCGACCACAGGGCGCCAGCACTAATTATCCGTTAGTCACGTGTTTTGTGGGAAAACTAACGACTATAGAGGAAAACTTTCTGATACTTCTTTATTTGTTATATTGTAATGACGCAGAATCAAAAAGGATATTTATTTCAGTCTATTACTTTTCCCTCCAGAGGACTTTATCCTTATTTACCGTGATTAACTGACATTGACACACAGTAGTAATTAAAGAGGCTGTAAGGATTATTTATAAATGTCGAAAATTAGTAGCCATATACACTTTTCGAAGACGAAGAGTCATTGTGTGATGTACAGAACAAAAAGATTAAAACAGTTGTACATAGCTCCTGAAATATTGATATGAAAATCACTGTTATTCGCGCTTATTTTTAGTGTTTTGGAAATATATGGGTAAGAAGTGAAATTTGAACCCATATTCACGTTAAAAACATTTATTTTTCACTTCATAAGATACTTTGGAGTATCTAGCATCATCTTTGCTCAGTAAAAAAAGTGAAACATAATTTCAAATTTTAACACTCGGTATGACATGTTCGCGGAATTGCTCTTTAATATCTTGGCTTGTTTGTTGAAATTGGCCCATTAACAGAGAAATTGTGGCCAAAATAAGGTTTAGAGTAATTGTTACCGTTACGCGTAAAATCGCGGTTTTTTCAGGAATGACACCTATATAGATAAACTTAATAGGTAAAACCGTGTCTGAATACAAAATTTGATCGAAATCGTGAGAGCCGTTTCCAAGTTGTGCGGAAAATATATATAAGAATTGCTCGTTTAAGTATAGATAAGATAAGATAGGGTGAGAATTTAAAAAAAAAAAAAAAAAAAAAAAAAAAAAAAAAAAAAGGCAGTGGCAGCAGTAGGGGAACAGTGGTCCTACCTTTATTTTTAATATTTCAGACGTAATTTAAAAATGTAATAAACTTTATGCAATATTTTCACTCGTCAGGTATGAACTGCTGGTTTAACACCTGAAATATGATTACAGGTCACACTGTAGTTAATGGCTCTAAAGGAATTTGCAGCAAACTTTGAAGAGTAAAATATACAGTGTTATCATTCTTCTGACTACTTGTAATTAGCATGTTACCACAGCACCATGGTGAACAATTTTTGTTAGTGGTTTTCTTTTCTGTGTGTGTGTGTGTGTGTGTGTGTGTGTGTGTGTGTGTGTGTGTGTGTGTGTGTGTGTGTGTGTGTGTGTGTGTGTGTGTGTGCGTGTGCGCGCGCTAAGAAGCACTCCTTTAATTTTATAAGTGAATGAGTAACGCGATTTATTTTTATTTTTCCAGGTCGATGATGATCTTACCAAAGTAGTGGCAGCAAATGCAAGATGTTGGTAAGTAGTTGAAAAAGGTAATCAAAACAATAAATAGGTATGTAAACAGGAACTGAAATGCTAATAAGAAAGCACACATTTTAAAACCTATGTATCTGGTTTTGCCTTATGTGCCACCGTGGGATGTTTATGGCTATTATCGTATCTCGTGGTATGATGCCTAAGTTGAGTTATAACAGTTATTTAATCTAAGTGCAAGAGGAGGTTTAGAAACGCTGTAATTATGAATAATGTAATGTATTTTTCATTTAAAAGAGAAAAAATGCCACCGCTAAATTTTAAGTGATTGGTTTCAAGGATATTCATTTCGGATTCATGAGAATAAGCTGTCCAAGTCATGACTTTTGCATATAGCTGCTACTGAACTCGGGGCAAGCTTTTACAATAATTGAACAATGAAGTGTATTGGAATTGCTATACTGGATTTAATGTTACTTCCAGCTTCTGTCAGCTGGCTGGCCTAATGGGTTGCGAAGAACGAGCTATGTTGCCTCCTGGCCACAACACACGTTACTGATCGTCTTTGGTTCTCTCATTCTCTTGTGTTATTAAAATTTGAATATTTTCATTAGCGTAGCATGAGGAACTTGTCTTCCATATTAAATACCAACGCCACCGCCACCGCCGCCACCACCACCACCACCACCACCACCACCACCATCAGCACCACCACCGCCGCCACCACCACTACTACCAACCATCAACCACCACCATCAGCACCACCACCACCACCATCAGCACCACCACCACCACCACCACCACCATCATCATCAGCACCACTACCGCCGCCGCCGCCACCACCACCACCATCATCAGCACCACTACCGCCGCCACCACCACCACTACCAACCATCAACCACCACCAACAACCACCAATCACCACCATCGCCTCCACCACCAACCATCAACCACCACCAACCATCAACCACCACCACCAACCATCAACCACCACCACCAACCATCAAACACCACCACCACCGCCACCACCACCACCATCACCGCCACCACCAACCGTCAACCACCACCAACCACCACCACCAACCACCACCACCACCACTACCACCACCACTACCACCACCACTACCACCACTACCACTTCCACCACCACCACACCACTGCCACTACCACTACCACTAACGCCGCCATCACCACCACTACCACTACCACCACTATCACTTCCACCACCACTACCACCACCACCTCCACCACCACCACGACTACTACTATTACTAACGCCGCCATCACCACCACCACGACTACTAACGCCGCCATCCCCACCGCCACCACCGCCATCACCACTACCACCACCACCACGACTACTACTATTACTAATGCCGCCATCCGCACCACCACCACCATCACCACCACACCACTACCACTAACGCCGCCATCACCACCACCACCACTACCACTACCATCACTACCACTTCCACCACCACCACCACGACTGCTACTATTACTAACGCCGCCATCCCCACCGCCATCATCACCACCACCACCACCACCGCCACCACCACCACCACCGCCACCACCACCACTACCACCACCACCACTATAGGAGTTTTCACGTTATGAAGGCACAATGGCTCTTATGGAGAATCAGCGCGGCGTTGCCACGTATGTTGCGCCGCCGCGATTACCGGGGTTTTGCTAGTTGATTCCTGAACCACTGTTCAAGTCTATCGCTGTCCATTTCATCACGATAATCAGCAGAACCTTTTTTCGTCAAGAAAACAGGTTTTGCACCCTGTACAAATCGTACCATCGGCATGCAATATTACAAATCGTGGTTCGCGAGCAGTAGGTGATTTAAGACCAGTGGATAACCCGGCCAAAATCGCTTCATTAGGAGTTCTTATAGTCTTATCCTTCCAAACTTTTGATATAGTGTGCCTTACGTTTACCAACTTTAATCAAGGTACACAATTTACCTTACCTCTTTTCTGAATTGTTTTATTTTCCGTAAATAGGAATGTCGCCACACTATATCATTTATCTCAACCATAAACGATTTATTTCCTCTCTTTTCAAAATGAAATCCAATTTCCTTCCCTAAGCTATAAAAGGTTGCATATTTAAAATTTGGCAACTCCACATCCTCATTGACTTATTTCAACACGGTCAGAATTGTAGGGGGAGTACTTTGAAATAGAAATTCAGGAAATTTGTGCCATATTTGCGTTCAAAATTATATTTTATCTTCCTGTTGGTTTTGCATGTATGCCGGGGTGTAGTGATGGGATCCTCTTTTCTTAATATAAAAAATGTAGGCCTACTTACACCAGTCGCCTTATGAAGCTCACTAATAATAAACGAGTCACTGTATCCGGGGTTATTTTTCTTTCAATAATCACACACTCTAAGAATTGTTTTTCGGTCGCCACTTTGAATAATTTCGCCTTTTTTCTGCGATCCATTCCGCACTGATCACTTAACTGCAATGCACATAATTACCAGAGAGTTTGTGAAACTCGCTCACGCCTCACATTCCCAAAACCTATTGAAAACCTGCGCTGAAGTACAATGACTTATCGACCCTTCAACTGTCACACCACATCTGGTTTTCATCATCTCCAAGACACGAGGACCGGCTTTCGTCCATGGGGTGCTTTGTGCGCCGCAAACATTTGCTTCAAATGGTGATTCATGAATACTTCGATACTGGAGACGTTCTATATGTATATAAAAATAATTTCGTTATTTACTTGACAACTTTGTCGCTGGAAGTTTTTACGTGGACTTACAGAACGAGAATTAGTCAGCGACTACATTTTCCACGATATAAACGAAGAATCTTAACACTTTGTTTTAAACTTTATTTTTTTAGAAAAATATGTTTAGACATATTGATATCATCTAAATACCAACGTGGCCTATAAAAGCAAACGAATAATCCAGATTTTTCTTCATTGCAATTTTTTCGATTTGACACCATGTTTTGACGTTCGGAGCGAGAAAGATGTTAAAAAATCTGCTTTCAACAAAATTTTAGATTTTATCATTTTAAAAACTATACAATTATATAAAAGGTTTATCGTGCATACCATAGTATTCTTCAACACATTTCACACCGATATGCATGTTCATACTTTATCTTAGTCGCATTTGAAAACACGCACATTTGGCAACAGCGCACGTGAATCTTCCATAAGAATAGCATGGTCCATAAGAGCCCGTTGTGCCTTCATGACGTGAAAATTCCCCACCACCACCATCACCACCACTACTACTAACGCCGCCACCCCCATCGCCACCTCTACCACTACCACCACCACTAACGCCGCCACCCCCACCACCACCACCACTAACGCCGCCACCCCCACCACCACCACCACCAACGCCGCCACTACACTTACTACTACGCGCTACCACTCACTACGATATATCACTAAACAAGTGCCCAGTTTTTAATGCGTTACTGCCAATATATCTAATCACTTGTTTGTTTGTAGAGCGGAGTGTTCATTTTACATACATATGATGAACATGGCCTATTCAGTGAACTAGTTTGAGTGACAGATGCACTTATGAAACTATTAAGGCAGCAGCAGCAGTCACACTGTGAGAGGAAAGCAAACCCTCGGTTATACATACTGCCAATGATGCACACGCTTTTCTTGCGTTGCACGTAATTCCTCCACCATAGACATGTCTACCCTAAACATATAGAGATCCGTATTCACGATGAGGAAAGGAGTGAAGTGGGGTGCACAAATCATATTGTTGTGAATATTGCTTGGGACAGACAGCAAAGTGTCTGTCCACTCCAATTTCCAAAGCAGTGGTCTGGAGGACCGCAGGGGTTGGGAGGTTAAGCAACTTGCTGTGTTAACAATTTCCTTTAGCAGAAGCAGGCAGAGATTACATACCAGGAAGTGTATAATCAAAGGAAGACATTGGATCGAAAAGGAAAACATTTTAAGCCTACAATAAGTACCTAATAAGGAGCTTCAATTTTGTTATAAAATTCAAAATGTCAAAAGACGAAATCTAAAGCAGTGTTTCTCTTACAATACAGGGTGGACACCCAGAGTAGATGGTGTCTACCGTAGCTCTCCTGACTCTACGCCACCGATCCTGATACCTTTTTAGTTGTTACCAACTATTGCAATCATACGTAGTATTGAGGTGGTTCACGAAACACTGGGAACAGGAATGAAAGCGCATATCGACGACCATATCGATAGCAAAGTTGAAATGTGATTTCTTGTAACTGACCAATAATTTGTTTTCACTGATTTCCATTTCAGTCAACATAGTGCAGGTTAGCAAAGGTCAAATTTCAATAGAATGGCAGCTATCTAAAGGTAGGCCTTTCGATTATTCTAACGAAATTGTCTTACAAAGTGTTACTTTATTAATAGCGTACGTTAAAATTACTTGTTCTGCAATCTTCGGTGTTAAATTTCTACTAGTGTTTTCCGTTCTTTGCAGCTTTTGTTATTATATGATTCTAATATTGCGAAAATGTCTTGGTACAAATTGAACACCTTTTCTCTAGTTTTCTGTTTGTTTTCTTTCTTTCTTTCTTTGTTTCTTTGTTTGTTTGTTTGTTTGTTTGTTTCTTTCTTTCTTTCTTTTGCATTCAAATAAACTATGCTTTCTATCCTCTGTTGGATCACGCATGTGACAGATTCTCTTCTCAACAGTCTTCCTAAAACCTTTTATCCCCAAACTCTTAGACTGAAACAATCTATCACAGGCATGGGCAAAATCGGCTCAAATGAGCCACTCCACTGAAACGCGTGGCGAGTATAGCTTCGTCGGGACGTCTTGTTTCATGAAGAGTAGTAAAGGGAATTTATTGTGCGTTACAAAACCAGGTACGTTTGCTATTTAATATGCGGATGTCAATTTGCAAATAGGTATAAAACGTTACAATAACAGAAGCATAAATCAAATTTTGATGATCTTACAGGTATATATTTACAATTTTAAAATTTACTTTCTGAATACTCATATTTGTAAACATATAAAAGAGAGAATATGATTTCACCTTTTGGGGGTTAAGTTTTTTTATTAGTTTATTTAATATAAGCTATTGTATTTCATGTTTCAAAGTTTGAACCTAATATTGAATTTAAAACCAAACAATTTATTATATTGGTCACATAGTTTTAAAATATTTTAAGGCTAAATAGCAATGGAACTTTACAGCTTTATTTATTGTGAAACAATTTAGTATGTTAATCATCAGGTAGTGTAAGAATATTACATGCATAAGATAAGGGAAGGTTATAAGCTTGAGGATTATGTAATTTGCCTAACCACGGTAGGTGGCTGTAATAATTATTGTATGCAAAATATATTTAATGTAAACAAAATAGTTAATAACAGCGTAGAAATTATTACTACCGCGCAGGTGGAATGAACCCACCACTGCAGTTGTATCAAAACTACCTTTATCAGTCGGCAACAGAACATGCGGTGGGTAAGGCAAGTTCAGTCGCTAACTCTCCTCTCGTGCCCATGCCTCACCTATCAGTTGTTCCTCTCTCTCTCGTTCTCTCTCTCTCTCTCTCGTTCTCTCTCCTCAAATTAGTGCCGACATCTATGTACACTAGGGTGGCCCTTAGCTTATATGTGCATTTTTCCCCTTGAATTTTGATAATGGCACACCATAAATCTCTTCCATTACACTGGAGAACAATCTGCGCCAAGTCTGGTGAAGATTATTAATTTTAACCCGAGCCTAAAGCCACATAAAGTTGGGCATTTTCAGTAGAAGTAAAAAATAATCTCAGACAACATTTTGATAAGATGTTTATATTTAAATATATTTCAGGTATATTCTTTGATACGAGTCATGCTTGATCTTAGTGTGTTTGTAAATAGGATGTGACATTGCTTATATCTTGTTATACCAAACATAAGATAATTTTAGGTTGAATTTTTTTTTTTTTTTTTTTTTTTTTTTTTTTTTTTTTTGTACTTAATTTTAAATATTGACTGACGCAAATAATGATTTCAGTCATACATATACGTGTTGTGGGAAATAGAGATGTTGCAGAAGAACTGCACAGAACTAAACTAATTGTGTCGGTGTTTCCCATTTGCAGTCAGGAAATTGCTTTCGATAATCCCTCACAACTTACAATATACACTGTCTTTGTTCTTCAATTTTCCTCAACGCACTATTAAAGTCGGTATTTAACTTAATGCACCTTTCTGCTGAATCATTGACTAGGTACTTTTAAAGATTAAAAATCTCGTATTCCTGCAAATAAGATTCATTATGTTCCCAATGTTGGGAATCTAAGGACAGGAAATCTGTGGAAATGTTAAATCTCTTAAAGAAATTATAAGATTCTGTGCAAGTAAAGTGTGAAATATCTTTGGAACTAAAGCTAGAAATGTCTTTTGTCTTAAGTACGTACTATTCATTTCACATTTTCTTAATAAATTGGGTCTGCAATGTGGGAGCCTTAGTGTAAACCGATACAAGAAACACACATATTGCACGTATACCTGAGAGTTTCTCTTCATTGATTACAAACTTGCTGTGGAATGAGAATACTTTAAGGCTGTAGATTGCCTTCGACATCCATCGTTCAATGATGCCCCTGGAGGTCTGAAGGATATTCCACGAGGCGGAACATCACCGAGAAATATCACAAGTTCTTCTAAGAATTCTGTGATTTTCTGTTGCTTGTTGGCTACGCAAAGCATCCTTAGCAAATGAAGGCATGTCTTCTCATGAATCTTTCAACTGTTCACTTAACTGCAGATCCTCCAACCCAGGTCGGAGTTGTCGAATATTGAGAATTGCAATTTCTTTAGTAACAGCTTGAGAAGTGGTACATCAGGCCCTCTGCTTCATACAAATTTCATATTATTTCGTGTATGTGATGTGTGCAGAGAAAATATAAATATCTTCCAAGCTGCATTTCCAGTAACGCTTATGCTCCACGTGAACTACCTGTATCTGATGTATCATAACATATGGCCTGAACTTTGTAAGATACCATTCTCTTAAGCATTTAAACAAAGTTTGACATTGTGCTTACCCTGGTCTACTCGGTAGCTGTAGTATCCTATTATCCTATAGTAGATGTCAATTTTGGAAGGTTACTATCACTGGTAGTCGTTCAACTAATTAATTTGCAGTAACTCCTGGCAACAATTTACCACAAGAACGAAGCATAACAATGCATTACTATTCGAGATTTCTGGCCAACTGTTGGGAGCTCTCCTGCAGACATTGCTCATACCTATTAGATACAATTTGTTTATCTTATCTCTTGCAGCGGTTAGCGCGCTCGCCTACCACCTAGGCGGCCGGGGTTCGATCCCAGGGACCCGCATGTGGTATTCGTGGTGGACGAAGCGGCGTCAGGGCGGGTTTTCTCCGGGTACTCCGGTTTCCCCCGCCATATCATTCCACCGGTGCTCCATCTTCATGTATCATCAGTGTCACCGCCTGCGGTGCCGTAGTAGTAAAAGCGGGCGTTAAACACTACAACAACATTATCTCTTGCAGCAGGAAATGAAAAGTATTATACAACATGTGGCCAACTAGCTGTTACGCTGCGAGGGCGGCCTAACACACATTTTTATGATTTCTACTGGGGCATGTGTTAATATTCACCGATTTGTCTAATTTTTTTCTAAATTACTTTTATCCTCAGTGGAATGTAACTAAAGGTTGCCACGTGTAAATTTCTAAAATTTAAAATCAAGGACCACCCTAATGTACAGCTGTCCGATAGCCTCTCTTTAGTTGTTTCAAAACTCGCAGGGAGCTCTTCTGTCTCATTAAAGGCCACATATCCTACCCATCTATATCTTCCATTATACTTGTGCCACTTTTCCGACATCGTTTTGTTAAACTTTTCTTTTCTTTTCTCCATGCATGTCTCCCACCGTCTTTGATAGGCTGTATCAAAGAAATCCAACTTGATGTCTTTAAATGGTGTTTCTGGCATTTTAAAAGATGTTTTAAAGATGATCACTGCTGTGATCTTTATCGCTGCTTAGCTTCCTGACTTCTAGCAGTACTCCTACACGACTGTATTCAAAGGAACATTCATTTTTGCTTATAAAACGCCTCTAAGTAATATCCATCTATTCCACCGTTTCCTGACCTTCCTCGGTTATCATATACGTCTTCAAGAACTTAATTCATTACATTGTATCAACATTTTGATTACATTCGATATGAGGTGGTGGATTCAGTATGCAGTACATATCCCTCGCGAATGCACAACTCTATTCACACCATTGCATTTATCGTAAAATTCTAACCCTGATTGATTATTTCTTCCTAACGTATCTCAATTTTTCTTACTTAATATGCATATTTATTTGGATATAATTGAATTTTAGGACCACACACACTGATGCGAGGGCCGGCATTTAATGCCTGTCACAAAAGTGAAATCAAAATACTTGTTAAAAGATTCACTTGAGTGTAATATTTAAGAAAGGAAGAAGTGTGTGTTTACAAGTGTTCTTTATTGAGTACCAATCATCAAATGCGATTCACCATTATATTCTACTCAAAATTCTAACCAGAATGCGGGTAAGGTATGATCACTTTGTCTCTAGCTTCAATAGGTGGGATGTTACACTAATTGATTTGTCATGTTACACCTACATGTTAACTTGATCCTGCTTTATATTGCGGAAATACAATAATTAGGCTAATATAATTATTACTAGGGCTAGGAAGTTCATGCATTTGCATGTTTTTTCATAGGGGTTAAAAATGTATGCTTTTACATTATGTACACGAATTATGGAATTTTCAGTTATTTGGACGTGATTTTATGGTGCATATAACCGCATATTTTAATGGTTTTTAAGGTTTTTTATTATTTTTTTTCCATCTGGATAATATTTTTCATATTGGTAGTATTGCACATGATGATACAGCTCGCGAGGTGGCGAGAACTAATGTTGAGTCATGTTGTCATGAAGTGAATCCCCTGTTTACATCCTTTCATTATATGTATGTGCGTAGAGAATAATCAGTGCGTTATCTGAGAGGTTTATATTAACAAAGATAAAGTGCAGGTCAATGCTTGCCTGCCCACCGCGTCGTGGTCTTCAAACGTAACAGTGTTGTGAACTGGTTCCCACCAAATTAAATTAGGCGCATAAAATGTTAACAAGCTCTTCAAATGCCGAAAATAAAACCAACTCCGAGTGCTAGATTAATTAATTTACAGAAAGAGTTTTCGAGTGATTTAACATCTACATATAATAGGGTACGGTTTTGTGGAGCGTGTGAGTAAAATGTAGGAAGTGAGAAAAGATTTCAAACAGTTCAGCACATAAACCAGCAAAGCATAAGGAGAATTTAATCAGAAAATTTGCAAAGAACCTGTTCAAAAACAGCTAGTAGAGTGTTTAGGAAGTAGGGTTACTGAATTTTCCTATGACTTGTGCCACGCATTTTTAGCTGCTGATATTCCCTTCTTCAAAATTAATAGTCCGACATTTAAAAACCTCTATCAACCTTCTTGTCAAGTACACTTGACAACATGTACCTGAAGAAAGTACACTGCGTAACACTTATATAGGACATTGTTACAATAACGTATTGTCAAATATACAGAATGACTTAGCGGTTCAGTTTGCACGCTTATCTGTTGATGAAATCCCTGATTTTGAGCGCCATTCTATTGCGAATATAATCGTGGGTGCTTTAAATAATGAACAAAAGACGACACCTTATATTCTTAATGGGTGCGAATTGTCGGCCACTGACAATGTAACTGTGACCCAGTTTGTGATGGACTCCTTGAAATTACTATGGGCGTGTGCAATCAAATACGACCGGTTACTTTTATTTGTTACTGATTCAGGTCCTTATATGGTAAGATCAGGACAAACTCCGAAAGGTATTTTTCCTAACTAAATTCACATATCTTGTTTGGCACATGCTCTTCCTCGCATTTCTGAGATAATACGTGAATCTTTCCTATAGGTAGAGTTGTGTCCAGTACAAAGAGAATTTTTGTTAAATCTCCTAAAAGAGTTAAGTTGTTTAGATCAACAGCAGCTAATATCAGACTTCCTCCTGCACCAGTGTTAACTCGATGGGGAACATGGGTCGATGTATAGTTTTATAGTTTTATATTTTGCTGAGCACATAGAAATAGTCGAAGAGGTTGTTAATTCATTGGACTCGAATGATACTTAAATAGAACCTGTGGAAAATATTCTGTCAGGCACTGGATTAAAAGAGGATCTTAGTTTCATATCTGCCCATTTTTCTTTCTTACCAACAGCCATAACGGCATTGGAAGCTGTAGGATCTCCTTTGCATGAATCACTTACTGTCTTTGAAAAAGATCGGTTCCTGGTAGCATAGGACAAAAAGTGAAAGAGAGAGTGAATTATGTAATTTCAAAAAATTCTGGTTATAAACAGATGTGCGATATCCGAGACATCCTCAAACGGAAACCATCTGTCACACCAAGAGACCTGACTCTCTCTGTGAAGCAGTTAACATCATTTAAATATGCCCCTATAACATCTTGTGACGTGGAGAGAAGTTTCTCACGTCACAAAAGTGTTTTGCGAGACAACAGACGATATTTTACAGTTGAAAATTTGTGCAAAGTGTTGGTTGTGAACTGCAATTTAGCAGTTAATACTAGCGGTGAGACCACTTGTGCTTCAACCTCTAAGGAATAAGGTAACTTTATTTATTATTTACACTCACTCGTCTTGTCTACTGCGAAGGGACATTAATTGTTTTAATTTTATAGTGCATATTTCTTGGCATATTTTCAAGTTTTTAAGAGCATATATGCATGCATATTTCAGGGCATGAACTTCCGAGCCCTAATCATTACTATCTATAACCTTCAACACGCAGTGAACTGAAAACATGTTTCAATGAAAGATATTTAACTTTTCTTGTGATTTTAAAAGTTTGCTATTAGAATTACGCAGAATTTGAAAATTCTTTGAACTCTAATTTTAAATATGCCCCTGAACAGAGAAATGAATCATTTTGAATTTGGTAGATCATACGTAGAACTTTTGCTAATCAGAAACTTTTCTGCACTTTATTTCCTATTAGTCGAGTAATTTAAATGCACATTCAGTATGGGTAGGTATCAGTGTCACATATTCCAGCTGTAGGCAATATATTATATTATGTTGGACACAGTAAGCAGAGCAAAACTATGGGAAACTTTAAAAGATATCGGAATTCCTCAACATTTATCTTATGCAACTGAGAGTATGTATAAAGATACAAACGTATTCTTTCTTTCCTATTTACCTGATTACCCTCCCCTTATGTAGGACTTAAAGTCCAGTGCCATGAAGATCTGGAAGCGGGTGATCAGCCAAGCACCAGATATGATAGTGAGGAAGAGGATGACATGAAATGCAGGCGAAATCGATGATTGGAAAGGTGATAAAGGAGCAATTGTTAAATCTCTATATATTATAAGCGTGATAAGTAAGTTATGTAACATACAACACCCTACATAACAGTATCTAAAGAAGGAACAATTCGCCGCACTCCACTTTGCACTATTCCATCATGTTGCGTTAACCTAGCGTTTCTTTTTTTCCCATTCTTTTTGCTTTCTTTGTCGATAGCGTTCTTAGAGGTCCTTTCATTAGTTCCCTTTTAATCCTATACTCTACCGCTTCTGAACACCCGATAGCCTTAGCTGTTTCTTTTACGGCCTTACTAACACTCATTTTACTTGAAAAATAATCTAACACATTCATAATTATTTGGCGTTCCTTACTTCTTAATTTACCAATATATCGTCTCTTCATAGCTTCCCCCTCCATAACTACAAATATTTACGGAAAATGTTAAATAACACTAACACTTCACAGGTTCCACACAGTACACACACACACACACAGACAGACACACACACAAACACACACACACACACACACACACACACACACACACAAACTTCTTTCGAACTGCTCCTTATACTGTCTTCTGTGACACGCCTGGCGCGTTTTAGCAGAATAGATGAATACCTTTTGTTTGCCTTATACGATGAAAGCAAGAGGTTACAGGCTTTTGGTTTATTTTAAAAACTGTCTCCAACTTTCCTCAACTTTTGCTCTCGCTTGGTCGCCGATGTAAACTCAATAATAAAAAAGTTTCCCACTACGTAACTTTTGTAGTGTACAAATATAAAATTTTCCGAAAAGATTTAATTTAAAAAAAATTGTTACACTTAACTGAGTAAACATAGAGAATTCAAAGTAGACAGGGAGCAGCACTGTAGTTTACTCTAGCTGAAAAAAAATATAGACGTATTGTAGCAGTTAGTTTATTAGTCAGTGCGTGATGAGTGTAGAAACAGCAAATATCGAACTTTTACTGAAAAAAAGTTTTCTGTGGAAATATGGACCTATGAAAATGTATAATTACTCTAAAAAGTATATAACCTGATAGAGAAAACAACTCTGCATAGGATTATGTGTTCAAGCCTGAACTTTATAACAACTCAATATTTACACCATGCTATTAGGAACCTGGCAACAGTGCGAGAGCAGAAAAGGACAAAGCTAATGGTAACTTGTATGCACTAGATAGAGACATATATCACATTTAACTCCATACTGTCATCTAAGGTTGAGACAGGCTATAGAACTACTACCCTACCGAACTTACGGGAGTAAGGAATGAGTATTTAGACCTGATCTACTGGACACAGACGTAGGGCAGAGGTATTTCTAAGGTTTCCATGTTGTGCATCTGTGCAGAATGTGCACCCGTGGAAAAGAAAGATCATCTCCAGATTCTAGGTTTCGATCGTAGAGCTTCGTGTACCTTCGCAAAAGCTGTGTTCATAACGCGCACGGAAGAACTGTATAACGGTCCTCGACTTATAGCGCAGTGGTTAACTTATGAGTACTGAAAACAAAACACAGAATAACGTTACGGTAGTCGACAGGTTAAGCAGGCATTGTTTCCACTCACAAGTTCCTAGGTTCAAATCTCGCGCCGCTTGTAATTTTTTAAGTTTGACAATTTTATGATTGGATATGTAGAACATAGTATTACATTAATATAACTTTGAAGTAATGTGGTTATCTATGCATACAAAAACATTAATTATTCTACTCACACTCCTATTAAATAAATAAAAATATATGTAAATAAACTATCACCTGCTAAAACAAAAACACAAAAAATAAACAACTCATATCGG
This sequence comes from Tenodera sinensis, assembly GCA_030765045.1. NCBI lineage: Eukaryota > Metazoa > Arthropoda > Insecta > Mantodea > Mantidae > Tenodera > Tenodera sinensis. The sequence continues at coordinate 166,781,176 of CM060964.1, forward strand.
GTGTATGAATTCTCAGTACATATAACTGCCCTCAACCTTCGGGGCAAAGACAAAATTAAATGCCTGCAGTAACGTGAACGAGAAGCTGCAATGTCCCAGGCATCTTCAATTTGTGCTCAGTCTACCACTGTGGTCTCTGAGAACCAATTTGAAACCTTTCGAGATATGTGGACAGGATGAATATCCTGCACGAATTCAATAATCCCATCAGGATATCTCAGCCTCACAGAGGGAACCAAAATATTCTCAAGTATTACTGTGTATTGCGCGCTGTTCAGTGAATTGTCAAGCTGCCACAGCACACCTAAACCGTCCCTTGGTATCCAGCCCCAACACGATACAGACACACGACCATGATGAAATTTTGAAGCCACGTATTTTGCGTCGTATCGGGACTCCTTTGGACGATGGACCATCACCTTTCCCTTACGTGTAGGAGAAATTGCCATCTCGTCTGAGAATATCATGTTATTTCAGTTACGGTTGTCATTATCCTCATTTTCTTTCCTTGCAAGGTGAAGCAATCTGTGATCGTCTGTCAGATGTTTTAAGCTGCTGTTCGCATATTAAGTCCTGTGTCATTTACACGTCGCAGAGCTGTTCAGGATGATCAGGGAAACCCGAGTTTGCCTTAATTTCAGAAGCAGTTTTGAAAGGGCTCCTCTCTGCTTCTACAATTAAAGCTGCATCCGTTTCTGCAGCTGACACGCGTGTTCTTCCTGAGCCAGGACGTCGGTGTTCAACCCCTCCCCTGGATAATCTCAGCCACCTCTGCACTGTAGATGCAGGGATTCCAATACGAGCTGCAGCTTCATGAGCAGAGAAACCTCCTACTTGACTACTGCAAGGAGCGACCTCCGTGTGTCTATGTCTTTGTGTGCACATTGTGCCATTGTCAAGCGTGGTACAATTCATAGAGGGAGAACTGGGCCTGCCTGATGCGTTTGCACACCATTCGGCGCAGCACGTGCTTTCGTGTTCAGAATATTGCTGTTTCTTATAATAAACCGTTAAAGAAGCGTCATAAGTATCATATTATTATTAACTTCAACGAATCTGTAGGAAATAAGTATATTTAAAATAACTAGCCGCTATGCATTGTTTCATCATCCTTAAGAGAAGGGAAAAAAAAAAAAAACATTTGCTACATGTGAGAAGCGAACCTGTGACCCAAATCAGAGGAGTAGCCATGTTTTGGCACAGGGCTACAGTGAACACACGTGGAAGGTGGCAGATTTGCTAATGTCGCACAATCCAAACTGTATCCTGTTATGTGTAGTTAATATTGATAGTGTGTAGTCAAAGAAGCTAAAGCTATGTATTTGATTATGATTATTGATCATATCGGCTAGTAATATTAAAATTTGGAACTTATGGCAACCTGGAACCTGTTGCTGCTGCTACACAAGTGTGTAGCGGATGGTGTAAACAAGGCACTGTGCCGAGGAGGACTTAGACGAATTTGGTGGTTCATACACGACTCTTTTTCCTCTCCCTCTCTCTCTCTCTCTCTCTCTCTCTCTCTCTCTCTCTCTTTTATATATTTTTCTACGGGTGTACCTCCAAAATGACTCTTATCTACTGGGATAGCACAGGTTGGAGCTATAGATGCCGGCGTATCTCGCAGAGCATCCCTCCACCGTCGCCTATTCCCAAGGATAGGCACAGGATGTAAATGTCAATGCCAGGGTGCAAGGATCTGCCCTCGAAACCTATGTAGCATGTACACTCACACTATTTTCCACAATGCTTTACCCTGCAGCCGCGTATGATGAATAAGGAAATGAAACAGGGAATGAAGGACTGGAAAGTTCATGTCAATCCAGTATTCCAGCATTAGTTCTACCATACGTTTATCAAATGGAAGGTCGTTATTCACCTTTTTATCTCTTGGCCGTCAAAAGAGAACGGAATTTCAAAGCCTTCATATAGTGACCAGCTTTAAAACATTTGACTATCGCACAAAGCTTGTTGTATTGCCATGTTCCCCTTGCACCTTCAAGAAAATTAATAGTAAGATAATTCCTGCAAATGTTTATCTTGACTAACATGAAGAAGATAGAGGAGTAGGCGTTTGTTAGAATAGTTGGTACAAAAGTAGAGAAAATCATGTGAGTGCAGCACATCAGATTTTTTATTGTGTAAGGCGCCGTAGTGAACCAGTTTACAGTTACCTTGCAACTAAGCTATTACTACATGACTTCGAAGAGAATGCCATGTGGTTGAATAAGAATTTGTATGGAGCCAACCTCTAAATGCTGTATACAATCCATTTGACCATAACAATGCGCTAATACGTGAATAACAAGATATCCACAAATTCTCATCTTGAGAAAAAACAAACTTAAGCTACAAATATAATTGTGTATAATCCAATGAAGTATAAAGTATAAAACTTAAAAGGGATGTTGCGTGTGGCTGTTGATTTCAATATAGTTACTTCACTTATTAGAAATAACAAAAAGAAGTCGATGGCCAAGAATAATGGTGCTTAAAAAGCTAACTATAAACTCCAGTTTCATAGCTGGGGCTACGTCATATATTAAGAAATAAATTAATTTCTGAAACATTTCAAAGTTATAGGAAATATATTTCTTCTGAAACAAGTAACTTATCGGAACAAAGAACGTAAAAGAAAAATTAAATCTTGTATTTTTGAACCTGGTATAATCTCCCCCAACTGCGAATGCATCGTTTATTCTTTTTTGTAGGCTTGCAACCAGTGCAGAACTCCGCTTTTTGTTCTACCGACTATTCCACTCGTACGTGGCTTGGTTGAAGTCAACCAATCATGTGCATAACAATTTAAAATTTGATTCATTCGCGGAAAAAAAAATCACATTTCATTACCACCTCCTCTGAATTTCATTATCACCTCTTCTGCTTTTTGTATGGTATGATGTGGTTAGAGAATCTAGCTGCATTGTGCTACAGATGCGCAACAGTTAACGTAATTTGACGCAACAGAGCCGCTATTCAAATGTCAAATATGGCTGACACTCGCTTTGATGCTGAAATAGATGAAATAATTCGAAGAGGGAAACCTCAGAACACAGAATACAACAGCAAATATATTTGGAATCAGTTTGACAAATTTTGTATTGAATGAAATTATAAATTAACAGCAGATACTCCAACTTCTGGCATTAACAGCATCTTAAAACATTGACGCATGAATATGATTGTATGTATGTAGCTGTATTCATGCTACATGTTTCTATTAAGAGGTTATTTAAATGCTGCATTGTAATGACTAATATTTCATATCATCCTTTAATTCGTGAAATAGTCTTAATAAATGCAACTTGTGGGTCAAATTCACTAGATAAATTGACAATCACTCGTGGCATTACTTATGATAACATTGTCACAGCTCTACCACGTGAGCAACCAAATTCTCTCGCACCCTGTCTGGTCGACGTTCTTCCCATTCCTTTGCCATGAAGGCCCATACATGTTCAATGGGTTCGTATCGTGAGATGCCTCATTAGCCAATCCCGGGTGATATTTCAGGTTTGCACACCACTATTGTCATGCATAAATAATATTTTTCTTGTTCTGGAAACTTAGCACGAAGGGATTGCAGTAAAAGTGGTTTTGAGAATATCTGCATAGACTGCACCCATTATTCTCTCTGGCACTTGAATTAACCCCCTGGGCCTGATGCTGTCATATAGACCCAAAAATGTGTCGAAATTCCTCCCAAATGTTCTGCTGAGGCTCGTATCTAGTTGTCCATGAATTATACAGATATAGGGTCCTTTGCTGGTCGGATCGACCGTACTTTCTCGTTACTCCAGATTACCAGAACCTAGCCTGAGGAAGGCCAATATAACTCTCTGCCCATTGCAACTTTCTAGGCAATACTTGCGTGCCTCAGTGAGAAGCAGCTTAGTGGCAGGATGATGCGATGCAATACCGGCATCCTTCACTCGTTGGTGTATGGTTTTATATGAGCAACCATACTCAACTGCTTTGTCCAGAGAGATAGACCTGTGTGTTATGGGTTAGTTCCTCAAATCTTCTACCAGAGCTGCTTCTTGAGCAAGAGGCCTACCTTAACGCCTGCATGATATGGCCCATTCAACTTCTTCCCCGTGATACCAGGTTAGCCACTGTTTCAATGTTCTTTGGTCACAAATCAATTCTCTGGCGATTTGCGACGCGTTTTCAACATAAGTCGCACGACCTACAATTTCACCCCTTTGAACTGCAGTCAGCTCCACACAACCTAGTGGACGCGGAGTGCTGTGTTACTGCGAGGCATGTTCGAATGTGGTGCATAAAGAACTTTCAGGAACATTTTGCGCATCCGCAAGTGATATTGGGTGAAAAATTGGAATAAAAAGTATGACCATATGCTGGGTTCGAAACTTGAATCCCCGGTAACTTGACACGGTATGCGTTTTACCACTGAGCTACGACAACAAATGTTAGTGGATTATATAAACATAGATGTTGGTTCAATTAAAATCACAATTCTACTTGTTCTTTCCGTTTTCCTGTATATTCTCCAATCCCATGTAGGTGACAGCTTAGCTGGAAGGGAGTTGTTACTCGTTTTGTGATGTTTAGTCCAAATTTCTTCCTGTTTGGCTAACATAGCCATAGAAATCTTCGGAGTGAGTGACAGGTTAAAATGGTGACCACGACAGTATACATGTAAGACCATGGCCGATGTAGTCTACATACCTTATGCTCACGGAACGTCTGAATGACTGGCCGCGAAAAATGTACATAAGCTTTACTGAAAGATAGTACCTTGTGTTTCTAACTGAAAGAAACCACCTTCTTGTCCTATGTTCCGAATGCACCACGTTTCTCGCATATTTTTGCCTGTCATGTAGAGCAATCCGTCAAATATGCAGGTAATACGACAATTTCTGCTTACATTCAAAGTAATTGGTTGGGAATTCCAACTTAAGCTTCGACCTTGGAAATACTGTAAATTCGTAATAAAGAGCTGCGTTATATGGTGACTGAATTAATGAAATACTATTGGTAATGCATTATTATGGAATTACGTAATGGAACTCAACTCACGAGAACAGAAAGAATTAATGAAATAAATAATAATTACCATCTAAAGGTCATTTAATGCCCGGACATAACGTACTTAAGATAGTAAGTTGCCATTGAGGTAATTGTCTCTGATGTTAGACTACCTTTGTGGTCTACCGGGAGAAATACAAATCGATTGGAAAATGCAACATCGTTCTGGCGGGTTGTCACAGTAGCTTAATTGTTAGAGAAGCCGCCTGGTAAGCGGAGGGTGTGTGGCTCATGTCCCAGCTATGGCATTGAATTCCTCAGTTCCAATTCTATCTCTCAAACATAGTCCAACACGGCTTTTGTGTTTAAAACACCAACAGTAAGCTTGTTGGCATAAATAAATAAGGATTAAAGTTTGCTCTTCTAAATTTTCCTGTAGACTGTGATAGTTTGGTAGCATTACACTATACATATATGTTCTAGTTCAAAATAAGTAGGTACTTCTGAATCAGAGTGTTTCCTTTACAGCATCATCTTCGACGAGGTCACAACAATTCTCTCTAGATCAGAGTCCTTTCTTGGGTAGTATCCTATTTTGTTAAAGTAACTGCAACATTTTCCTCGGCATCTACAGTTGCTATATTCAAAACCTTTGCGCCAAATGCCATATAAGTAAATAGGTACAAAAGTAGAAGGCAAAATTTCTTGAAAAATCTTTAAAAACACTATAGAAATGCTGCAATAAATTACCAAGTAAACCTAAAGTGAATAAGAGAAGTCTACCAGAAATTTTGGTGAGCGCAGAGTACACATAACACACACTGAATGAGCATATCATTCTTTGTTTGTTTGTTTGTTTTTTTATACCCTTGTTGCGTTTAAAGTTCTTTGATAATAAATACTTGAGCATCAACATAAGGACTGAAAAAACTGATGTAAAACTTGCAGTTCGACAACAACGTTGTATGTTCAAGAAGCTCTAGCCTTCAACTTGAAATTTGCCTGGCATTCATTAGAGCGCAATAGACAAAGGTAGCTTCCCTTTGGAAGAAAGGAAAAAGAAATAGAGAAATATTTCAGAATGTACCTGACCATACTCTTAGTAGGCCTGGAGGGAAGACACGAAACAACCTTTATGATTCCGGAAGACCTCGACTGCATGCAAGCAAATTTCTGTCGTTTAAATGTACCCGACTGCGCACGGAGGCTAGTTTTGGGCATAAGTTTACTGTGCGTGGTGGTCAGTTTTGCATTTTTCCTTCCCCTTTTTGGAGACTTAGGAATCTCTATAACTGCTGGCCTATTTGCTATTCGTATGTATGGTTAAAAATGCAGTTGGCATTTGTCAAGTTAAAATACATACGCATACCCATATTGGAGCGTGGCATTTTTTTAGAAGTTAAAATACATATGCATACCCGTATTGGAACAAGGCATTTGTCAAAAGTTAAAATATCTATGCATTGGAACAGAACATTTGTGAAGAATTAAAATATGCAATTAAATTATGTGACTTTATTGTAATAATAACAAACACTCTTTAGGGAATGCAATCGTGAGACAGTTACTTGTTTGTATTTTAAAATTAATTCCTCAAGTACGCTGCCCAACCTCAGAATTTTAAATGAAACCGTGTTAATTCTTGTATATATTCTGGTTCCCCACAATAAACTAAGCAACTTTTATTTAAAACATTTTTTTCTAAAATTAATTGTTGAACTGTTATAGGATATTTTCTTTGAAGTACCTTTAACTCGGTAGAAAATAGTTCTAAACAAATAAGTCAAGAATTACTCAGGTGATTACTTTAAATTGTATTAAATGCTCAAAGTTACCTCCATTAGCATCTAAATATTTGGCAATTCCTTTGGAAATGTTTTCTCTGTTAACAGCATATAGAGTGTTACAGTGCGACAAGCTTCACGTATTCGAAATTTCACATTCTCATTGATAGTGGGTGCTTTAAGGGACACTGGGAGTGAAATTTGAAAGTTCCACATTTCTTGATAGATTTTTCTGAAATTTTTACTGTGTTTGTATTTATATGAGAATAGGCGGTACACCAAATTTAATTAAAATTGGATAATTCGTTTAGAATATATAAATTATTTTATGAATTTAATAGGCACATTTTCAAAATAGAGCTCGCGTCTATTGACTTTTCAAAATTCATTTATATTGCCAGAACTGGTGCTCTAAAACATGGGTAACAATTGTATGAAGAGATATTTCAAATACGTTTGAGATTATGCTGTACATGTTTTTTTAATAACAAAGAAAATTTAATCTAAAAAATTATTGATTTTTTTCATACAAAAGAAATGTTTTTGGAATTCATTTTAATGATAACATCAATATTGAAGCATAGTTTTGTTTAGCTGCTATTTATGAATACTTTTGGAAGTTTTCATTGAATTTGAAGCAAAACTCAGACGCGACCTTCTTTTGGAATGTGCAGAAATGTAGTTTTGAGAAAAACGGGCTTTTATATAGGAGCATCTTGTGTACGTTAAGGGAAGAGCGCTATTTGAAAGGGCCTAAATGACCACATGGAGTGGCAGATATGAAAAATGTTAGCTGATCCAAATGCACCGGTGTTCCAGGAAAATTTTAAGCTAAAAAAACAATTTTCGACTTTTTGACAATTTTGACCAAAATTTCTCTCCCAGTGTCCCTTAAATATGACTTTCTGTTTTATGTATCACCATAAAAAGTATTCCAAAGGTGTTAAGTTGGGTGAACGAGGAGGTCAGATGATAGGTCCAGCACGTCCAGTCCGTCTGTCACCAAATTTCTCATTGCAAAATGTGGTGGTGCACCATCCTGTGATACATTTCTCTGTTCACTCTGAAGAACCCGTTTTCCAGTAAGGGAGATAATTCATGGTTGAGGAAACGGCAATATGATTCACCAGTAATTATGCCTTCAAAGAAGTAAGGGCCTATGGCAAGGTAGAATTCCACACCAAACATTTAGCAACCAACGTTGCTTACATGGCTAACTAAGTAGGATGTTTTATTTTATGAGCTCAGAAGGTTTTGAAACTACAATACTTATGTTCTTTCGTTTGATACTTCATTTTTTCCCCGAGTTCATGAGGGAGATGTTTTCAACTAAAACATCCTGTAACGGCTCAGCAATTCATTTTAGAAAAACATCTTGGTCCCTTGCTTCTATAAGATTTGGAATTCTCTTGACTTTTTTTTTTTTTTTTTTTTTTTTTTTTTTTTTTTTTTTTTTTTTTTGCTGTTCGTTTAAGAGATATTCACTTGCAACACTTTATATGAGCCACCTGTATTCAGAAGATAGCCCTAACGTTTGAATTATTCTCCACAAAGTCTGTGTGGAATAAAACTTTGTCTACTATAGAGCAATTCCGCGAATATGTCATACCGAGTGTTAAAATTTGAAATCAATGTTTCACTTTTTTTACTGAGGAAAGATGATGCTAGATACTCCAAAGTATCTTATGAAGTGAAAAATAAATGTTTTTAACGTGAATATGGGTTCAAATTTCACTTCTTACCCACATATTTCCAAAACACTAAAAATAAGCGTGAATAACAGTGATTTTCATATCAATATTTCAGGAGCTATGTACAACTGTTTTAATTTTTTTGTTCTGTACATTACACAATGACTCTTCGTCTTCGAAACGTGTATATGGCTACTAATTTTCGACATTTATAAATAATCCTTACAGCCTCTTTAATTATTACTGTGTGTCAATGTCAGTTAGTCACGGTACATAAGGATAAAGTCCTGTGGAGGGAAAAGTAATAGACTGAAATAAATATCCTTTTTGATTCTACGTCATTACAATATAACAAATAAAAAAGTATCAGAAAGTTTTCCTCTATAGTCATTAGTTTTTCCACAAAACACGTGACTAACGGACAATTAGTGCTGGCGCCCTGTGGTCGCATACGCGTACAATGCTTCTGAGACTTCAGTCAGGATAGACGTATCAGTCTGTTTTTGACTCCATGATTAAAACACTAGCCCAAAGACAACGTGAATACAAACAATGTCTGAAGGAGCAAGGCAGTTATGCACAATGGAAGGAAACAATAGAAGTGACTATGAGGAAAGGAAGAGCAATACTGAAACAAACAAAACAAGGAAGAGAACACCTCAAAGCTGAATATAGGAGATATAAGCAAGCACAGCGGGCAAGACAGAAGATAAGAGACCAAGAAGGGATTGATAAGGATACTCCATCAACATCAGCCGCTTTCAAAAGCAGACAGCATTTCGGAAAGTGCAGAAAACGTGTTGAGGAAGCATTGCCGCAATCTCCACGCAAAATAAAAGAAATGATTCGTAAGTTAGCAGTTGAAGAGGGATTACATGTTGTTCTGTCCCGGTATCAGGAAAACAACTATCAGAGGAACTTAAAAGTGCAATCGTCAAGTTCTATCACGATGATTCAATATCTTACCAAGCTCCTGGAAGCGTATATTGGTGAAATTCAGAAACAATCTTTTGCTTTGGTGTCTGATTATGTATCACATGACAAATATGCAGTTGATATTTGCTTAAGGAATATATTTTCGGAAATATTGGATATTGTTCCAAATCTTGAACTTGTGAAAGTGTTTTCTGATGGAGCTGCTAGTCATTTTAAGCAGAAATACACATTGACTCATGTGACATATCTTTCCGAAGTATTTGGAATCCAAATTGAATGGCACTTCTTCGAATCCTATCACGGAATCAGTAGATGCGATTTGAGGACAAGTGAAGAGGATGGCCTGGACAGCTGGGAAAGCAGGAAGCAGGATTCAGAGTGCTGAAGAATTTGTTAATACTGTTAGAAAGAAAGCCAAAATATGTCGTCTTGAGGTTCCTCTGCCTGAAATTGAAGAAGCCAAAGAATTTCTCGACAAAAGATTTGAACGTATTTTACCTATGCCATCCACTCAGCGGGTTCATTATGTGAAAGTATTAGGTTTCAATATTGTGGAATATGCTTTTCTTTCATGTGCGGAAAGTGTCAGAATGATGCACAACTTTCGGAAATAAAAACAGTGTAGTGATATGCGCGTGTACTACGAGGCTACTGCATCTAGCGTTCCTGCACTATAAGGAGTCCAATCCAGAGTGTGTTACAGGTATGTGCTGTGTGCTGTGTGCTCTCATGTGTCGTCTTTGTTATGGTTTTGAGTCAGCTTTTTATACTTGCAATGACGTAACTGTGATAAAAAATGAGAGCTGTCAGCATCTGTTTATATTGCGTGATATTAATGCTTCTCCAAAGGATATGATTATTGTCAAACGATAAATACAATTACACACCTGTGTGTATTACATGTATGTAACGTATAATACGTATCACTATGATTTACCATATGTTATACCATGTAAAACAAAGACAAGGTATTACAATTTTCGCAAATGTCAGTCACAAACTCATGTCAGTTAGTCACGCTGACCTTTGAATAAATATCTCCAGATGAGAATAACATACCAAACCTTTTTTCAGGCCATTTGAAAGCTTAGAAGTTCCTCTCACAAGTGATTTTTCAGAACAAATCAAATACGATAACTTTCAGAGAAAACGGAGGACAAACGTTTGAAGTTGGACCTGCAGTTGACAAAAATGTCAGTTAGTCACGAAAAGTTTAGCGCTCATTATTAAATAATTGTTTCAATTTTTTAAGGTTTTTATCTTTCCTATCACAACCGCCAATGTATTCTCTGTCATCGTATGTCGTTAAAATAACATTTTTACACCTATATTGACCATTAGAGAGACATTTTAAAAAGAAAATGTAGTGTAAATGTCAATTAGTCACACGCGGAATTGCTCTTTAAATAATGACGGCCACACCTGACAAACGGCTTTATGTATGGCTACTTCAAAATCAACCACAACTGCTGAAAGTTCAAACTTAATATTATCACAGGCCTTTACAATTTCAATCAACACCTCGTAATGGCTGCTGTTTTGAGAAGTAGAACCGGAACATATAAATTCAATGCCGCAGCTAGGATTTGAACCACAGACCGGCATAATTACCGGCTGCTGTTTTGTTTGGCAATAAATAAAAAAGCTGATGGACTTACAGATCCTTATTGCATAATGAGTTGTGAAGAATTGGTAAAACAAATTGCAACAGTAATCGAAAGTACCATCTAGAAACATTTTATTACTCTCACATACTCTCCGTCGCAAAACAAACTATGTTTAAGTTATTATCTTTAATCAGAAGCAAGTTTAAATTCTTCAAACTTTAAATTGACATTTCCCGCAAAGCTTCGTGAATTTCGTCTAACCTTTTTGGTAATGGTGGCAAAATTGACATTATAGAGGTATAAATACATTTCCTAATTTAATTCGCATCTTTACTTGAAATGTCAACTCTTTCACAGGAAACTTGTTTGCAAATTAACTTTAATGGTATTTCAGACAATTCAGCGACAGCTTTGCGCTTTGCACTATTGGAGATGACTTGCCTATCAAAACTAAGAACGGTTGCGTGATTATGGCTTATTTCATTACTAAATAAAATGTGAGTAGCAGTATCATTTAAATCAATACGGGACTTACATGTTTTAACAGTGCGCCTTCACGATACTGCTAGCTGTGTTTCCCCATGTGTGCGAACTTTATATCCATCCATAATACCCAAACATTGCCCCCTTTGACTTTTCATAAGTCGCAGAGAAGCGTTGGAGTCCATTGCTCTATAAAAACACACACGACTTTTATACACATGATGCCATCGGATCAGTTGACTGTCGTTAAAAGTGCTACCATCACTATAACTTATAGCAGGCCTGGGCGACTTGCGGAGTAGCCTGAGCAACCTTCATTTTGTGTGACCTGCTCCATGTGGTTACCATGCATTCTTACATATCTTCAACTCTTGTTCTCAAAGGATCCAGAACTCTTTCAGTCATACCTGGCTACCCTCGGATTTGGACACATGCATTGGTCACACGCTCTTGAAATGTATGCGCATTGTCGATGGGTTTGGCATACACCAATGCCTTTAAATATCTCTATAGCCAGAAATCCACTGAATTGTTGTCCGACAAATGGGGAGGCCATGTTACTGGACATGTTTAACCAATCCATCCGTTGGATGAAGACCATTGTCTGGTGTAAATACTCAACACAAACTGGCTCATATTTCAACAGGTATTTGTTTTCGGGCATATGTTTAAAGGAACATTTACTCTAGCTTTTCCCGATCCCAACTTCTATTGCGATATCGGATATTTTTTCAACACCTGTATAAGTCAGTGTAACCAAAACCAGCTAAATTAAAGGTTGAAAGATGGGTATTTGAACTTCAGTGTTTACATTAGTAACTAATTATCAGGGGAAAGCTAAAGGCCGTAATTTGAAATTTATGGGAAGGTTAAACTTAATACCTATGTCAACAGGTTACTCTGTGCTTTAAAATATGATACTACGTATTGCATTAATACTTGTTAGGCTGCCATACCGTTTGTTATACACAGAGCTAAAATTTCATATTAGTGTGAACATCTCTAAAACGCCTTGTAATTTTTGGTCAGTAAGTACAGCATTAAACACAGTTATATTATTATCAGGGCACGGGCGTTTCGATACTGCGTTTGTTTGTTGTGGAGTTAGGGACTGTGGGTATAGTTGATTTAGATGTTTACTAAAATCTGATCATGTTAGCTATATGTTAACGTCATGTCCACCACGCCTGTAACATGACGTCATGTGTGGGCGGAATGGGATGCATGAACTAACAACGACTTTGATGGCACGCGGAGGAGGAAGTGTGTGTGACATCATCAAGCTTTTGCTTGACGTTTGCCACAGCTTATTATTGCAGTAATCCTTGAAGCGTGCAGTTTCAAGGAACGTGGTGTTAACTGGCTTACCTTATATAAAATAGTGTTCAACTTCTACGTACGGCTCCACGTGCAGTGCACATTTGTAACACATGGCTAGGGACACGTAAAATATAAAGAAAAAGTTGCCAAAATTTGAAGTTTTGCCAACATATGAAAATATGAAGAAAAAACTCTCAATATTATAATATATAAATACCTATATATTATAAATACAGTTAACCTGATTTGTGCGTATGTCAAGGGGAAGAGGGAAGATTACTTGTGACTCAGAATTGCTTACGAATGAGATTTTAATAATGCATTATATTTTGTTTAAAGAGAAAGCAATACAGTGAGCCTACACGTGTAAAATTTTACAAACGAGAAAGATATGTACGAAGAAAACATATTGAACTTGGCCCTGCTTTAAAGAAATCAGTTAATTTGGCTTGCTTCACTTTTCTTGCATTAAATGCATAAGCCTCATTTTCCTACTGATGACTGTACATAGCGTGGCATAAGCAATCCCTAAGTTTGAAGCAATTTCGGTTTTGATTTTGTGTGGATTAAGTTCCAACTCTCGTATGAATTTTACTTTCTCATCTAATGTATAACATTTTTTTTTCTCCATGTCTGATGAAAAGCAATTGAACACTGAAAGACAAAACCGCTGTTAGTCAGTAAACACCAGATACCGAACATTTTTATCTTTACTTCTCGTTTGTTGCTACGACATTGTTGCACCGAAAACCGCCGGGTCTACCAGCAAACGTCTTTGCGTTTTGTTTCCGCGGCCGAAAGCCACCCGCCCAGCTTGCGTCTTCGTCAACCGAGATAAGGAAAATACGGCTCGAGTTTCTTTTAAGATAGCGTATGCCGTATGCTCATTAGAATTACGTAAACCTCAGTTGTATTTCACTGAAACTTAATACGGAGGGGAAACCGGAGCAAGTTGGCGATTTTAACAGTTAACCATTTTTAATTAATTCATTTTTTAAAATAATTTCTTTTTCGTTGCATGTATTATTAGAATACTCTTTTGTTGTGCTTTGCCTAGTTGGATACATTTATATTTTAATATGATCAAAATAATTTTTGCATTTTGAAAAATCATGCAAACATGTCATTTTGCCCCCGTACTGGTCACAGTCATGGGGCAAGATGACAGTTGTAACAAAAGTTGAATATATGTTAATTCTCAGAAAGTATAACGCAGTACAGTAATTATGTAATACAATGTTAATATCTATGTTGAACAGCAGGAAATTAACTGGTTATTTTATTGAATCCTGTAATTCATAGTAAACCAATATCTGAAAATGAATGGTTTTTATTAAGAAAAAAGTCACAAGCAAATATTTCTCCTTCAAAATATGAGCAGTTCTCGTGCCAGTATATGTGGCATTTGCCATACTGTACCCAGTGTTCAACATTCATCTCGTCACAAGTAGGACACTGCACTATACTGTCTTTGGAAGTTTGAGCTTCTTACTTTTTTATAGGAATCAAACTTCTGTTTCTTAGTAACAACTACTTTTTCTGCATCCCGAATCTCTCGTTTTTGTTGCTTGAAACGTTCTTGTGCCTCCTTCTGTGATTCTTTCTGAACCAACATTTGTCTCATAGGTGTGCTCGATAAGACGCTTGTACATTACCTATGACTCTTCCATTTTTCTCTCTGATGCTCATTCTTCAGGTAATGGTTTAGTATCAAAAATATTTTGACACAGTTTTGCCTTAATGGGAACAGCATGAAATCACTAAACAAAACAAAGAACTGCATTAAAAGCACTATAAAGCCCTTGGGGCAAGAAGACGAGATCGTTAACTTGCCCCAGTCGATTTGCCCCGATCGGGAACGTTAGATGGCCTTGATTATTCTGGTAGGATAAACAAGAATTAAATACAAATAAGTGGTTGTGAAAAGCATGCCATTTAAGATAGTCATGTATAGCAAAAAATAACCAAATATCTTATCTATTAGACCACAAGACCTTGTGTTAAAGGTATTGAAAATTACCTACAACACGTCAGATAAAATACACGATCATCAAACAAACAACGAAATAAAAGCAGCGGCTTGATTGTGCGAGTTTTTAGTATATAGTATGTAGCAGTGTAGTGTCCGTAAGGTGCTAGCAGCAATAAGAGATGGGAACCAGGGTTGCCAATGTTTAAAAGTAAAATTATCGTACCGGCCATTCAAAATTATAGATTTGGATTCAAAATTACTGTACATCATAAACCAAATGCTACAACAATAAATGTATCAGCATAACACTTATGAAAAATGTGATAGTATTGATCTTTATGGTATCCACTTACAAGATTATGACCTCAACCAGTATTACAACTTTAGTACTTACGTTTCTCGCACTATTCATTTGAAAGTTCATCATCTTCCTCAACCGTTGCAGCATTATACAAATGTGTTGTTGAGATAAACTCTAACATCTCGGTGGCTTGGAGGTTTTCGGACCCAGCACATTCTATCATTAGCCGAGACGACCGAATAAGTCAATTTACCGTATCTAGCGCCAATCTGTTTCTAATTTTCGGTTTTATTAAACCTAGCGTGGAAAAAACTCTCACAAGAAGTGTGTCTGTAGGGCAAAGAAATCACTGATAATGTAACCTCTGCCAGTTCTTTGAAATCAGTATTTCCACCTAGGTGACACATTGGGTTTAACAGCACTCCAGAAACTGTCAGGTTCAGGCGTGCTCTTTATTTCACACGGAATACCACTTATTCCGAGTTTTCTCCATTGATCATCAATTTTCTGAACAGTGCCTTCTTCATTGAGATTACCAGATCTGGGCACACTGGCAACAAGAGGATAAAGGGTAGAAGGATTAGTAGGATATGAAACGGTTGCCTTAGAGGTGTGGAGACAGGCCATGAGGGCAAAAGTGGTGTCGCTATTTATAATTAATTTCATTTCGCTGGTGTGACAAACCAGTGAAGATGATATTTCGCCGGTATCGAAATTATCGTACACCCCCATAATTATCGTACGGGTTGACAACCATGAGCACATACATCCAAATTATCGTATGCCCCCATAATTATCGTACGGGTTGGCTTACCCCGCTCGTTATCTTGCCCCGGTCTCGCCTACAAATGCATTACGTATACATAAGGTTCTATTAACACGTTTCTAAATTACATTTTGCCGGGACCTACAACAATTTACGTATAAATACGAATTACTTAGATCTGGGTTACATATAAAGTAGGTTCAACTTATATACTAAAACCAAAACATAAACCTAACCCTTTGGAGCAGGTTGACTTCATTATTTGAACATTTAAGCTTTGTAGGTTTTATCCGTTCTTAATAACAAAATATGAATGAAATACAACAATTTACGTAGAGTTTAGATATCTTAATCAGTATGAAAATTTTAAACTTGGAAGAAAACATAAAATAAGTTACTTGTGGTTTTGTTCTTTATTAATGTTCACCATAGTATTTCACTAAAGGCTTTTAATATCATCCGGGAAAAGGTTGCATCGTCCATTTGTCCATATTGTTTTGCACTATAAAAAGATCCCTGCACATCACTTGATGTAATGGGAGCGTACTTGTATCGTGCTTCATTTGGTAGCTTTGTATTTGCTGGTATGTGTTCAAGTATCTTATTAACTTGGCAGAGAATAGAGTATGGTGAATTCTTTTCCAGCAGTAAATAAAATTTCTTAGAAATAACTATCAGATGTCCCTGGAACTTCAGCTAAAGGCTGGTTCACAACTACCGGTAACGGTAACAATAACCAGAACGAGAAAGTGTATATACATGTACTCATATGGGAATGTTCACATTTCCACAACCAACGGGAAACGTGAGCGCGAGCATGTTTCATGCTGTGCCATGAAACAGCCGCTAGAGCTCTCTAATCGCAAGCTAAAGGAACATATCATTGGACAGTAAGAAACAAATGAACTCCAATGCGTAATATCGACTAGTACTTGTGGTAACCTCTTGGATTCCAGCTTCTGTAGTACAGCAGGCAGTGTACAAAATGTGTCTGTATTTAAGCCAGCTCGCCGCGCCGTGGCCGAGTGGCTAGACCATTCACCTCTTACCAAAGCGGCCCGGGTTCAATATCAGGCGACCGCATGTGGGAATTGTGGTGGACAAGGTGGGCAGTTACGCATTTCCTCCGGGTTCTCCTGTTTCCCACGCCATCGCATTGCACCACTGTTCCATCTTCATTCCATGTGTCATCTGTGTAAGTATCAATCACCTGCATAAAATGTTAACAGTGCAGGTCTGAGCGTATGTTTACTGCTTGGCTTACATCTACTGCACTGACGTAATACTAGAAACTGATCCGCTCAGTCCCTAGTTCTTCAGGACTGTCACAGCTTTCCTCCTGGGTGGTAATCAGTAGTGATGGAAACGTCATTCCTCCTTAGGGTGCATCTAGTCTGGTTTATTGCTAATGAAAATTATTTTAAAAGCTTAAAATTATAATTTTTACAAAGTATACAGAAATTTGAGGATTGTCACAAAATATAAAGATTTTAGCATACATTATGAAATATGAAATGTTTTGTCACGTCCATCGAATTCTACACTCTGCAAAACGTAGAAGTATCTACTTGTTCCTATCCTGGTATTAAGCATGGTGTAGAACAGCGATGTCCAGCGTTGTCCCTTTGAAAACGCTTACATAATTAGCTGCTATTCCCCACCTCCTCGTTCAGTCGGAGGGTGAATCAGCTTAGTACCTGTATCTTGTAGACTCACAACCAGGCAGTCAGTATCCAGTGACGGGCACAAACAGGCGATTTCATGACAGTTTCTAAGTTATACCATGAATTTTCTGGGAATGTCCCCAGAAGACCTCTTCATTCTGGCTGATTTTTGCATAAATGGTAAACAGAAAGACACAGACCAGCTTACTGAATAAAAAGTTCGGATCTCGTTAAAACACACAATTTATGTCAAATACTTTCTTCTTCTTCTTCTTCTTCTTCTTCTTCTT
Source organism: Tenodera sinensis (assembly GCA_030765045.1). Taxonomy (NCBI): domain Eukaryota; kingdom Metazoa; phylum Arthropoda; class Insecta; order Mantodea; family Mantidae; genus Tenodera; species Tenodera sinensis. Next base: position 166,798,982 of record CM060964.1, read on the forward strand.
CTTCTTCTTCTTCTTCTTCTTCTTCTTCTTCTTCTTCTCTTGAGTGAACCATTTCTTAGTTATTCTTTATTATTTGTTTGAATTTGCCAATACTTATACCTTTCTCAAATAGGGTATGTTCCTTTTTATCTCTTCGCCTTGTAAAGAGAACGAAATTTCAAAGGCATCGCATAGCAACCAGTTCTTAAAATATTTGACTATCACTTAAAGTGTACTACATTCCCATATTTCCCTTGCATGTACAAGAAAATTAGCAGTAAGATACTTTTTAAAATAATTATGTCGATTAAAATGAAGTAGATAGAGAAATAAGCATCTGTAAGAATAGTTTGTATAAGTGAGTGTAGTACTACATATATTTTCGGACAGAGTTTCTCCAAATTGAACTATATTAAGGTCTGTCTCTTAATATGTTACGCAACGACCACTTGGTGCATCTTCTAAGGCTATGCACTTCGACTTTGTTGCCAAATATTGATAGACTTCTTAAACGTAAGCAGTACCAAAGAAATCACTAATGAACAGATGCTTGTCGCAGAAGATTTGAACGTGATTTCGCAAATCAAACGCAACGTACACATAACCAAACACCCACTGCAATATAACTAAGTGCTAAAAGAGCGGCACAGTCCG